>JAQMYJ010000020.1:17078107-17100718 GCA_030014305.1 Clarias laeviceps
CAGCAATCCACCAATCAGGCCTATATGGTTGAGTGGCCAGACGGAAGCCACTCCTTAGTAAAAGGCACATGGCAGCCCGTCTGGAGTTTGCCAAAAGGTACCTGCAGGACTCTCAGACCATGAGAAATAGAATTCTCAGGTCTGATGAGACTCTCTGGCCACTTTACCATATAGGCCTGATTTTTTTTTTATTTTATAAATTTGAAAAAATCTCAAGTAAACCTTTTTCATGTTGTCATTTTGGGGTGTTGTGTGTAGAATTCTGATGAAAAAAAATTTATTTAATCCATTTTAGAATAAGGCTGTGATAAGAAAAAGTGAAGCGCTGTGAATACTTTCCGGATGCTCTGTATATATAAAAGTAAATACAAGCAAATGCTGTTTAAAAGTTTAAACCAGTATGAAGCAAAACTCGTCATGTAAGGCTCAAGTACTCTACGAACTCGGATTTAAAAAGAAAGTAAAAGCAAGACAGACGGCCCACTTGGCTGAGGATTGATGTCCTGGCAAAAGATTCAAATCGCACTTCAGAGAAAGAGAGGGAGAAAACCTAAGATTGTTGCATGAATGAATTACCTTGTGTGATGAGATCATGTGAAAGAAGAAGAGGAAGAAATGTAAGGTCTGTTTAGAAAAAAAAAGAAAAAGGTTGTTTCTTTTTATTGTTGTTCCAAAAGATCTTGGAAGAAAATGTTAGCCCTTGCACAAATGCACAATTAAACATCAAAACTGAGCTTTACTTGGTTACTCAGAAATCAGCATGCAAAACCAAGACCATCAATTCTGTATCTCTTTCAGGAAGAGAGGAAAAGTACATCAAGGCAGAAAAATAAATATCTCATAAAAAACACCTCATCGACACGTTTAAAAAGGCGACAGGTCCGAAGAACGTGAAAACGTATACAAAGTGAGAAGAAGTCAAATTCCTTTACAATGTGTATACTGTAAAAAGGAATACAAAACAGTACAAAGCACTTTATATTCACATTACTGACATTAGGTATTGGCTTGTTTATTGTATAAATAATGTATTGAGGCACAACATGAGCCATTGAGACTGGTTTGCTTTTTTTCTCTTTTTTTATGAAAATAGTCACCAACTCCAGCTGAGACTCGGAAAAAAAAAAATTGTCCGAATGCCGTCGTTGTTTTTTAAAGAAGTAATTTAACGACACGATCGACGTCAGGATTGAAAATAATTGACCAGTGTTGCTTCGTATACTTCTGTAGCACCACGAATGTACAGATGTACAATCAGCTCTGTGTCCTCGAGAACCTCTGGTTCAGAGTCGTAAAACTCGCCGGGTCTCGATGCGACCCGGGGAAACTTCAACAGCGTGTACCGCTTTATTCAGACAAACTCATCTGAAGCTTTTTATTTCCAACAAAAATTTTGAGTCCTTCACTGTGATCATTTCTTTAGACACTGGTACATGAGACCTCGTGGGTTCAGGACGTAGCGCTCCGAGTTGAGGAACTTGAGGTACTGCGGAACGGAGGAGCGCGGAGTCACATAGGACACACCTGGAGAAACTGCCATGACCTCGGCGATCTTCTGCTTCATCTCCTTGATCTCCTGGTCCTGTTTGAGGAGTTTAGCTGCATGGGAACAAATACAGAGTACAATTAATGCAATTAGATCATGGATCAATTTTCAAGTTATCAATAGGCAGATCATGTGTTGGGTCTGGCTAAAAATTCAGGTAAAGCTAGCTATCCAGTGATTGGCTGCAATGACCTATGACATCTCGCCAACTGTGACATCTTGTAGCCCACGGACACACACTCCCGGCAAGTTGGGAATGCCAATCAGCCTGCAATGCATGTTTTGGGATTGTGGGGAAACCCATATGGATCCCACCAAGCACAGGGAACAAGAACATGCCCAGTGACGGTGCTAACAACCGCTAAGCTACCGTTCCATTAGCTAAAGCGTTTCCTTAAAAATAATGCACACAATGCTGCTCAAGATTATTTTGCCAGTGTTGACATATTTGTTGAACCTTGATGGAAGGAGTCTCCTGTGTCAGCACTTTGTAGCTGACACAGGTGGAACTCAAATTTTTCCGTTTTTAGGAAAATATCTTCAGGACAGCGAGCTGCATGGTATCATAAAATGAAGATAAGCTGGTGAGTAAACGACTGGAACAACTGCTTATAGAAACTGTTACAGATTTCTAATAGTCCTCATCATGTTTCTGGTTGTCTGTAATGGTAGTGTGTGATGGATTGTGTTGCTTTAGTCTGTTTTTTTTTTTTCTAGTTGGGAATCCTCAACAGACAATCTACAGGAATGTGATTAAAACCATTAAGCCGGTTCCATTGAGTTGTAATGTGAGATGATCACTAACTCTGCGATATCTCCAGCTGTCTGCGAGCGTCCCCCAGCGCTGAGAACAGGTCCAGTTTGAGTCGTGTCTCTGCGCTCAGGTTGTACTCTAAATGCTGAGCTTTATCCTGCAGAGAGGAGAGCGCGGAGAGCAGCGCGTCGGCCTCGTGCTCTGTACACCTGAGCTTCTGCAGAGACTGAAAACAAGCAGGAAAAAAGCAGGAATGAAATGCACACCTCAGCCTGAGGAGGGTCAAGGTGTTTTTTACTTTACTGAAAACTCATCCTGAATTGCATTCCTGAGCTGAAATGTTATGGGAAATTCAATTCATCTTTAGTTAAAGAGAACTGAAGGGAAAGAAACCTGAAAGGAAATGAGGAGGATTGACAGCAAGGGATGAGAAAGAAGGGAGATTGATGGGAGAGACAGAGAAGGAGGAGGATTGAAGTGAATGAAAATAAAGGATGTTTATATTTATATATAATTGAAGGATAGATGGGAGAAATGGAAGGGAACAAAGGAGAATTGAAGGAAATGTGCATAAATGAGGGGGATTAAGGGGGAGGTAAATGAGGGGAGATTGTTGGAAAGAGAGAGGGATTGAAGGGAAGGAATAAAAATGGAGGAGGATAAATGCAAGAAATGAGGAATGAGAGAAATGAAGTAAAAGGAGAAAGATTGAAGATGAGTAAGAGAAGGATGAGGATTAATGGGAGGAGGATTGAAGGGGAGGAAGATGAAGGAGGATGATTGAAATGAGAAGTGAAAGAAGGAGGATTGAAGTGGAGGAAAAGAAAGGAGGAAGAGGACTGAAAGGAGGGATAAAAAGGAGGATTGAATAGGAGGGAACTAACTTATAGCTGCTTGTGTACAGAGCGATACAGGATGAACAGTCAGGATTTCCCCTGTCTAACATTCACTGATTGACATTTAGCGTAGGAGAGGATATCGAATCACAACACACAACCTACAGCTAAGTGCAAAAGTTTGCACACACTAACGGTCGTTATTGTGAGTTTGGTTTTACTGTCATACTTTCATTATCACAAGTAACTAAAAAGTGCATGTTTCAGAATTCCACCAGCAGTTTGAAAAACGTTTCTTCTCCTGTTTGATCATCCATAGCTTTTTATTTATTTTTGATGGTCTTATAAACACTGGCACCTTAAAACCTCTGATAAAATCTTTTTACACTCTGTAATTAGACTGTAAATCCTACTACTGACAGCACCTGCACTGTATTTCACATGTTTACTGTTTTGGCCTGACGCACCTTCATTAAGCACAATTTAACAAACTGACTAGAACATGCCTATGTGGCTGCAAACGTTTTTTGCTTAGAAATACAGTGGATATAATTAGAATACTATTTATACTACATGTAAAATAAAATAAAAATCAAGCTGGGGGGATTCTAACTTTTGCACTTAACATGGATATAATTCACTTATCACAGTGCTGATCACAAAGCACATTTGTTCACAAGTCTTTTCATAAAAATGTTTTTCGAGCTTTAAGATCGGTGTTAGAGTGAGGAACATCACAAAAAGATCAGCCAATGCTTTCTGACATATTTATCACAGAACAAAAATGACTTTGATCTTGAAAGGCATGCTTTAAGCTGTGCAGTACTGAGTGCAATAATTTGTACACCTTTCAATCTGTACCAGTAAGACAGTGTGTTCGGTTTTGCAGACATGACAGGTTGAAAATAATATCAGGTTGTGTGTGGTTATTTATAAATCCAGAGAGTTCTCACGGGGGTATTGGATTGTATCCCATGATATGTTGGATGTAAGCCAAAGTCTTGCTAATCCATGCTACCTATAATTTTTTGCTACGTATTGGTTCTGCATATGCAAAGACAGACTCGTTTGAGAATTGTTTAAATCATTTTGTTGATTTTGTAATCGGAGCATTATTTGATAGACGTTTGCCTATCAGAATGTGCTACCCCTAAATTCTAAAAAACAATTTCTCATAGCAAAGTATTAAAACATGCTCAACTTGCAGTTACAATACATTTAACAGTTTAAAATGTAATTATTTTTCAATAAGGTAGCAGGAATAGATAGGCTTTTCTACCGATGCATGCTATGGTAGCATGATTTGATAAGGCAGAACAATTTGGCAGAACACCAGGATTGGAACAGTCAACCCAGTGCAGGGCACCATGCATACATACATACAGTACACACACACACTGCATTGTGTAATAGGAGCATTATTTGATAGGGTTATTTACCTATTAGAATATGCTACCCTAAATTCTGCAAAAATTGTCTTATAATAAAGTATTAAAACAGGCTCTAGTTACAGTTACAATACATTTAACAGTTTAATTATTTTTCAATAAGGTAGCATGAATAGATAGGCTTTTCTTTTGAGTCATGCTATGGTAGCATGTTTTGATAAGGCAGGACAATTTGGCAGAATGCCAGGATTGGAACAGTCAACCCAGTGCAGTGCATCATCCATACATACACACACACATACCTAGGGGCAATTCAGAGGAGAATTTAGCCGTAGATTCACCTAATGGCGAACGTGATAACATGGAGCAAAGCCACATGGATACAGGGAGAACATAAACTTTGCAAAGAAAGTAACCTGAGCTCAGGATCAAATTGGAATGTGGTGCAAATATGCTTTAATGATCATAACGGATACAGACTTTTGCACTCAGCTAAACCATATGCCGCCACCACCACTACCAAAAAAAAAAAAAATAAAATCACAGACAAATACAAACATGAAGCAAATCAAGCACAGAACAACCACCGATATTCACAGATGTCGAACACAAAGGCGTGGACACGAAACCACAAAAGCAAACGGCACAAGAGGGTTGGAACGTTATTAGTGAAACACAAACGTTACCTCCACTTCTTTTTCTAGCGCTAGCACTCGATTGTCTTTCCCCTGATAGTCCAGCTGTAGCTGTTTGTACTCTGTATCTAGATCTCTAACTCTTTTCCTTAACAGCTGCGTCTCGCTGTGTTCCTGCCTAGTGGACAGGGAGAAAACACAGCAAGCGTGAGCCGACACACAGCGACCACGGCTCCGCGAGCCGCTACCGAAACATCGCTGCAAACATCCGCGTTATCATGCTTGTTTTTGTCATTTGCAAAGAAGAGGGGAAAGGAAAAAACAATCATGGATGTGCATTTGAGCAAGCAGCAGCATTGCAGTATAATAAATCAGATTGTGCATGAATATGTTCAGTCAGCTCCAATATTACTGACACCCTTAATTAAAACAAGTGTGGAAAAGGTGATGCAAAAAAAGGTCTATGTTGTGAATTGGATACTGAAAATCCAACCATTAATGGAAGTCAAGTTATTCAAAGATTTAACTTTTTTTTTTTTTTTTGTAATTTCTGGCATCATCCCTTTGCCAACATGGCTACATCGAGCTTTGGTCTGAGGAATCTGAAGCCACTCCTCAGTACAGACGCAGAAGCTGATTGTACACGTTACACGTTTATTTCTAACCTGTTCGATGCGTTACGTAGTAAAAAAGCTGCCTCGTTGAATTTCTGCAACCGAATTTCCGCCAGTTGTTTTTCTACAGTTAATCTGCTCTCGGTCTCCACTCTGGATTTCTTCTCCAACACGGCACAACTCTGCTTGTCCTTCTGCCTGGATTTACTCAGATACTGAAGCCTGAAGAGCGACAGAGAAAGAAAATGAAAAAAAAAAAAATAATAAATTATGACAAATCAGCAGAATAACCATTACATGTACAGCAGGATACATCATTCATTATATTTTCAAACTCCAGAGTTACTGTACACCACAGCATGCCAACACACACACACTAATTCTCATTAATCAAATTTGATCCGTTTACATTTAACAGTAATCACAGCTAGAAAGTGTTATGTTTAAATATATCTTTAAAATAAATAATATACACCGATCAGCATTAACATTATGACCACCTGCCTAATATTTAGTAGGTCCCCCGTTTTGCCACCAAAACACTAATGCACTGTGTGTTCTGACACCTTTCTATTGGACCTTTTCAGCAATTTGAACTACAGTAGCTTTTCTATTGGACTGGACAACACGGACCAGCCTTCGCTCCCCATCTGCATCAACCTGTCGCCAGTTCACCAAAACAAGAGCTACAGTTTTGGAGTTGCTCTGACCCTGTCGTCTAGACCTCACAATGTGGCTCTTGTCAAAGTCACTCGTACGCGTGCACATTTTTTTTTTTTTCTGCTTCCAACAACACTGCAGCCTAATACATCCCACCCACGATGATCTAGGCACCATTGTAATGAGATATTGTAACTTTAGCTACTTTGACGAGGGCTAGATTGTAATATGTGATGGGTCAGAGGTCCAAACTCCAATACTACATCTTTACTGGGATGTTTCTGGTCTGCAGTGGTCACATTCTACCAAAAGTGGTCCAAAGAAGGTAAACTGAGTCACAAGTGGCCAAGGCTTGTTGATGCTGGATCATGTATTCTGGTCATGTGACTGTACAGTAGCTCATGGCTGAAAAGGTTAATGCTGGTTCCAATAGAAAGGTATCAGAACACACAACGCACTGCTGTTTTGCTGGCGAAATTAGGCTTATCAGAGTATATGAACAGTCCCATCAAGTTTTTTTGCTTTTGCTTTACACTGAAGACATTTGGTTTTGAGATCTAAAGTTGAATGTAAGGCTTTCTGCATCTAGATGTTTTAACTTGGCAGGGTTTTTGTTTAATCCCACTCTTTTTAAGGGATCAAAAATCCTGGAACAGGTTTGTCTTTTTGTCAAGTTGTGTGCTGTTATATAGATCAATTCTGTTATAGATCAATATCTCTAAATAGCTTGTCTTGGTCCGAGCCCTGGGTTGCACTTATGAAAACTGCATTTGTTGTTGAAAAGGATAAACCAAGGTACAGACCAGGACGCTTTCTATGGGAAAAAAACGAAGCCATTCTGATGCTGAGAAAAGAGCAAAAATGCATCATAGCCAGTACAACAATTTGGAAAAAGAGAAAGAAAAAAAAGAAACTAAACATCAAACAAGTGGTAGCAGCTAATGACAGAGGCATTGTGAGAACTGTGAAGAAAACCACCAAAACAACAGCAAGTGACATCACTCACATCTCGACATCATCTCATCATCTCATCTCTCACCTTTCTGTCTGTCAAATTACAGAGAAATGCATCAAGACAATGACACAACAACACACTGCCAACACAACAAATGACCTCATCAGTGAGGGAAGTGGGTGGTTTTAGACTGGCCAAGTCGATCAGCAGACCATAAAGGGATAGTTCGGGGTTTTCCAAGTCTGTCTTAAATCAAAATTGAGGGGTGTGTGTATATAATGTAAGTACATTACCATAGATCTTACTCGTTCTTATAAACTTTCCTTCTCTGACTTCTGAGCTACATCAAGTTGGTATCTTTCAAAGTTATGGTGTATATAGTACAAATTTAACTCTTTTCTTTCCTTGGTTAGCCATACGACTAGTCCTGGTTAGACTTTCTGTGGAAAGGAGAGAGTTACATTTGTAATAATTACACCATACCTTTGAAAGATGGCAACTTGATTTACTGCAGATGGGACTGCAGGAGCTTTATATGAGACTCAGCTGAACTTTGGAATGTTTTTTTTTCGCACGGAACGAGGGTTGTGAATTTGACCCCGATTGCTTACATTCGTCCAAAACATGGTATTGATGCTAAAAAGTGAATCTTCATATAGTAAAACACCATTTTTCATAACACGTAATGCTTCTTATCCCTCGATCCATGCTAATTTTTTTTGTAAATATACATACACAAACAGAAACACATTTTGCTAAATTCAGTTTCATGCCCTTTAATGTTTTAGTGTCCGGAACTTTTTTGAATTCAAATCTTTCAACGGTCTGAACTGTCATTCAGATGAAACTTGGTCGATTTAGATTTCACATAAAAAGACATAAACCTGAAAAAGTGTATTATTCTAAAATGCAAAATTGTCCAGATATTGCGACATGAATTTGACATGGTTACGGACACTACAGATTTTTTGCTTTTAAAGCTTTTTCCAAAAAAACTATTTAAACAACAATTTTTACAGGCCATATGCTTCTTAAAGCTTACACCTATTTTAGTATCAATACTCATAAAGAAATATAAATAATTAGCATTTTAAATTATTACTGTTTGAAGCGAGACAGTATAACGCTGAAAAATGTCCATTTTTGGGTCACATATAAAATCATGTATCCAAAACGGCTGAAGTTAGGAACTTGACATTTTTAGGGAAGCGAGGTTGGTCACTTCCATGTTGCATAAACTTCAGAATGAACTTCACATTGTCTGTATTATCTGTATACTGTCACTAACTAACTAACTAAATAGATAAATAAAATCAGACACAATACTATGTTTTGGCTGATTATACTCGTGTTCCAGGTAACAAACTTCACATTCGGTGGACAGGGCAGGAAAACCTCAATTCTGATTGAGACAAAAAAATTTTTTTTAACTATCCCTTTAACCTAACTCCAGGAGAGGAGACACCAACTGAAAGAAGCTGAGGTACAAGCTTGGAAAAGCATCACAAAATACAATACACCAGTTTAGTGATGTCACTGAGTCACCGACTTGATGCAGTTATTCCAAGTGAGGGATACGGCAGCAAATATTAAGCATTATTAACCTGCTTCGGTTTTCAATTTCCTTGACTTATGATTATATGAGTTTTCCAGAAGTACAGTATGTTTACCCTGCATTGCTGCAATAACTTTATACTCCTTTAGGAAAACTGGGAGCTCGTGTGAGGTTCTTTTGCACTTGAGTGGTTTAAGCCCTCACTTGTTTTGCAGAAGTTCATTGGCGTGTCTGAGCAGCGAGACTTCGGGCCGCAGGCTGTTCTCGCTGTTGGTGAGGTTACAGATGTGACTGCGTAACTCCTGCTCGTTCTGTCTGCTCGTCTGCAGCTCCACCTTCAGCTTCCTCATCTCCTGCTCCAGCCTGCAGACATACACCATGTTGTCTGTTACTAAACTATTCAATACATTCTGGAAAAACATTTTTTTACAATAATAAAAGTTTCTTAAATATATAACTATATATAAACGTATTAGTGTCTTACTTGGAGATCTGCTCAGCATGAGGATTGTGAAGAACCTGGATGTTTGTGCTCCGTTCTCCCGCCTCTCCGTTGGAGCTGATGGCTTTTGGGTTTTTCTTCTCTTTCTTCTCTGCTTTGCTGGTTACGATGTTCACCGAGCTCTTCTGCACTTTAACCTGGGGTCCTCTAGAGACTCTTGGAGCTTTCCCGCTTTGCTCCTCCTGAGGTAGTTGTTCGTGGACGTCTGGAAGCGGCGCCGAACCTGAGCGCGCCTCGACCCCGTGCTGCTTAGATCCTGGAGGCTGAGGGTTCGGTTCTCGTATCCGGGCGTCCCCTGCATCTCGCTCCGTTCTCCCGTGCAGCCTGTGGAGTTGGGGACAGTCCCCGTGGTCTTGCTTGTCCTCTGATATGACGGCGTCGTTTTGACACGGGTATTGCATGAGCCCTGGTTTGGTCCTCCATTTGGATTCTGGATGAAGAATAATAATAATGCATGAATACAATGTTGCTTTGATGGCTCGATGGTTAGTAAATAATTAATGAAATAAGGAAAAAGGTCTGCTTGCCTTCCACCCCTGGCTTTGGGTAGAGCTGTGTGTAGGGAGGTAGGGGATGTTGAAGGAAATGCATGTGCAAGTCGTTTTCGCTCTGAACTGCTTTTTGTGTGCGAAGTTTTAAGATGCCAGAGAAGTAACATGTTGCATCAAATCCCATGTACACCAGCGGATAGCCAATGCTGTGCAGTTAAAGAAGGACATTATTACTGTGTCCATCACCAACACGACAACAGCTCCATTAGTGTTTATATCACAAGGTCTCATCAACGGCATAGTAAGACTGATGTGGGGAAAACCATTACATTAACATATACAAGGGGTGGTCATAAAATTCATTTAAAAAGAAAACAAAAAATATTTGCCCAAATTATGTCTCCAAAAATGAGTATGTTCAACATACTCGAGAAACCGGTTGAAAAAATTGATGCGTGTGCAAACTGGTCAATTTGGGGTACAAACTTTTGCCTCACATACTCCAACCCCCCCACTCCCTCGACCTCGCACCCAGTGACTTTTTTCCAAGAGCCAAAAAGAAGTCTTCTTCAAAGATGGTCTCCACAAAATTATAAAAAGCAGACATTGACCAAACAGCATGCGATTTTCGGGCATTTCAAGTCATGATTCCCCCGATTTTCTCCCTCATTTAGTTGAAGCCAATTCTCTCTGTAAGGACACGCTCCTATCACGGCGATCAAGAAGACTATCACATACTTCCTCGCCATCAAACTGCATCTTTTCACACTGCTGCTCACACATTGTCTAGGACAGCAGAACACAATCAGAGGAAAGTGCTATCCGCCCCTTCCAACTGCTTGAGCTCACAGATGGCCGTGATTGGCTAGTCTGGCCACAATTGATGTAAAAGTGCCAGTATGCCATGCATCCCCCTAAGACATCACGCCCAGTCTGCTCTCTAGATTCTCGTCTACTGATGGCTGTAGAATCCACCTCGATAGGACGAACAATAGTTTTTAATGTCCTTGACTGCAGCTCTTTGGTCAGCTATACCAGTGCAAGTGTAGCAGAGGTGGATAGTAACGAGTTACATTTACTCCGTTACATTTACTTAAGTAACTTTTTGAAAAAAATGTACTTCTATGAGTAGTTTTACCGCACCATACTTTTTTCTTTTACTTGAGTAGATTTGTGAAGAAGAAACGCTACTCTTACTCCGCTACACTCGGCTACACTCGACACGTTACTTTTCTAACCATTTCTTCGTCACTTTAGATATTCTTTGTTTTTGCCAGAGAAGTGCAGCCGGTGGATCTACCACGTGACCGTGTCACCAATCAGATGTAGCAACAATAATCACATGACTCATCAGCCGTTTGACCAATCAGCCGCAAAACCAATAACCGAGTGGAGTCAAATGATCAGACGGAAGGGGGGGTGGGGGGAGGGTCGTCTTCAGCAGTGGTAGACAGCGAACCAAACATGTCGTGGTTAGTTTAGCTGTTTTATTTAGTGTTGCAATCTTAACATATATAATTAGCAAATAAACTAGAGGCTACTCTTACTTGAGTACATGTTTTGGCTACTCTACCCACCTCTGAAATGTAGTTTAGATCAAGAACTAGTGTGCGTGTCAGTATGCATGAACAGTCTGGGGTAGAAAGGAATCAGTCCCAGCTTCGCTCTTAATGCAATTTTTATAAATAAAAGAATTGAATCTAAAGTAGTCGTTCGAGATAATTTTTTTACGGCTTGTATTTTACGACATACCAGTGAGCAGCAAATAGGTGCGAGAGGTTGGCGTACGGGTTCTTCAGGTCTCTCAGCCTGAGCGAGGTCTCCGTGTATACGAGAAGAATCCATAATGTCACAGTTGACAGGCAAATACCTTTTTCTTTAAAAAAAAAAAAAAAGAGAGACAAATGTTTGAAGAATCTGACAGCACTTTCGCTCTGCTTTATGGACGCTGAATAGAATAATAGGGTTATTAAAAATGTTCTCTTGCTTACCTGTGTGCCATATGTAGTTGAGTAACACGTATGTGCTGGCTGCGAAAAACAGCCAGTGTAGCGGTACAAAAATTAAACAGAATATATCCAGCGTAAACGCGGCGCACACAAAGACCATACAGATGGCCTGGAAAAAGAAAAGCGAAAGAACCGTCAGAGACTGAAAAGTCAAGTAACATCGAGTAAAGAGTGTTCACTACTCACATGAAAATGGGCATTGAACCAAAAATGTGAGAGTTCATAAGAAAACTAGTTACGTATTTCTGTAAAAAAAAAAAAGACTTGTTAACTGTTAATATTAAATGCAGATTGTCATGTTATGTAGATGATGAGAAACTGATGATCTGATGACTGAAAATCTACAGTTCAAAAGCTCTGAGACTGGAGACTCATTCCATGGTAATGAGTGATAACTAAATGTCTCCTCATGGAAAAACTTATCACCATACGTATTATTGATTACATACAATTCCCTTTGCTATTGGTTTATTATCAGTCTTGATATGTGCAGTGCTTGCTGTACAAGTCCTTATGAATGAACTGTTGCTATAGAAACAACGTATTGAAAAGAACTGAGTGTTCTCAACATGTTTTGCAGCTGAACGGCTGTCAGAGGTGCTGTTATAGAAAATTAATCAAAACATTCTGACCAATCAGGGTCTTGGATTCCACAGCACATTAACAAACTGATCCACACTTATTTCACAATTCCACAAATGATTTAAGAAATACTTGCATGGCTATATAGTGTTGGCCAAAAGTATTGGAACGGACCTGAAATTCAGTGTTTTAAAGACATACACACACACACACACACACACTCATTCACACACTACGGGCAATTTAGGAACGCCAATAAGCCTAACCTGCATATCTCTGGACTGTGGGAGGAAACCGGAGTACCCGGAGGAAACCCACCGTGCCGCCTAATACATGACATATGCTGTCTTAATACTTTTGGCCACCATTGTATGTGTCATTAGTATAAAAATGTCTTCATATTATTTATCCGGAAGTAAAAATGTTGATAATAAATGCATATGGGGAAAACTGCCTGTGTGTGATAACAGGACAAGCTGCATTAAAGTGACTGTGGTGTAGAGTAAAGGCGTGTACCAGGCCGTGGCAGTGGAACGTGGTGTAAACGGTGCCGAGGAAGAGCCAGCATGGCCACAAGTATTCCAGTCTGAACTCGAGAATAAAGTCAGCCAGGAGCACCACCATCCACACGGTCATGAACTTCAGGAACGAGTACGCACTAGAACCAAGGAAGAGAAGGATATTTGAGGAATGTTGGTCATCAAGCAGAGTGAATGATTAAGATGCATAAAAACAAAGGCTTAACTGGTTTGTATAGTTTCTAGTGATGTCTTTGCTTAAACCTTAAAACAGCATTTTTTTGCATTACTATACAGTATTTTATATATGTGGGCTCAGGATATACAATATACAGTGACATATCCTTAATTTTAGCACAATCTAAGCGATAAAATGATTAAAATAAGATTAATTTTATTTAATTTTAACCCCCTATAAAAACCATGCCTAAGCAAAAAAAAAAAAAAAAAATCAGCCACATTGGGAAAAATATGTTTTTTGTAGTTGTTTCTATGACTAAAAAAAAATTATAAAAACTTGAGCATTTTTTAAGTTTGACAATTTTGCTACAGTATATCATTCCCATATTCCAGTAGAGGTAAAATTTAATTTACTGTAAAAGTAACAATAACGTGTTTTATTTGACATATCTGAAATCCTCTGTTGACACACACAGTCAGGACGTACTAATAGTATATACAGTCGCTTTTTTAATCGGTCCAGTCATATATGACCAGTGTTGTGTTTCCGGCACATACCGGTTTTAAATTGTATTAAATAAATAAGATTTTTCCTTTTTTTTTTTTCAAGATTATTTTAATGATTCCCGCCCATGTTTATGAAGCTCCGCCCCTTGCAGGATTTACACTGGTCTGTAGAGTAGAGAGTTTATAATGACTAACCGGAGATGCATCCAAAACACAAACAAGTATTCCGGACCGGAATTAGTTAGATAATTAGTTAACAGACTTAATGCACTTTTGCCAAGGCCATGCTTTAATTAGCTGTTTTAATCATATTTTTGTATATTTACGCCTATATCACCTACTGCATCTTTATAGGTCTAGTTTGGAAGAGAGGAATGAGTAACGCATATGTTTCCTACGAACATATGAATTATTTATGGATTATTTACGTTGTATATATTGAATGATCTGTGCAAGGAAAGTGCAGTGTAATACTTCAGTAATGATAGTGGAGTTAGTAAATAATAGTGTTAACTGTTTCCAGACCAACAATACAGTCAGTTTCAGAGATCTTCACCTGTGCAATTAAAATCATTCTGAGGTTGTGGGAGGAGAAACTTTTTTTTAATTTAATTTTAATTTGTTTTACTAATAATCCTTAGAACTTGAAGATTTTAAGTTTTTCTAAAAGTACATTCAAATTAGTAGTCCATAATGTTTTTAATTTTTGTGTTTACAATCACACACAAACATGAATCCTTTTATAAATAGGATTTATTATATAAAAAAATAATTTTTGTTTTTTTCCTTCCACAGGTACAGCCTTGATTGTATAAAGTATTTCATTATGAATTACAGTTTTTTTCCCACATTACTGCATACTTTTAATTTCAATGTAATGTCTGAACACTATTTAAAATTTAATTTTGTAATTTTTTATATAGTTAATTAATTAATTAATGAAGTACTACATACCATTCGCAGTAGAGTAAAATCCACCAAGCAATTGAAGCATAGAACAGTTATACAGTGTGTATGTGTATGTGTATGTACGGTGGCTGTACAAAATGTCAACATAAAAATAAAAATAAAAGGAAGTTTCAGAAAAAAAACATTTCCATTTCATATGTTACTCATAAAAGAATTTAGACATCTATAATGTCTGTTGATGTTTATGCTTTAGATGTAAAAAACATTTCATAAAAATTTGATAAAAAGATGGATAAAAACCATCCAACAAAATTAAAAACCTTAAAAGAATAATCACATTTAAAAAAAATATTTTTATGTGTAAATAATCTAAGTTCTTATGACAAATTATTTCACAATAAATTCTAACACACCATTAGCTTTTTATTTTTTAAATTTTATAATCACATTTTCATATGAATTCCCCTTTCTTGCATTTCTAGGCTTAGATGTTTTCCTTCCTGACTGAACACAGACGCTGAGTGTGTTCATCTGTTCATCAGGAACATAAACACACCACGGATCCACGGATTCCTGCGCTCTGCTTTGTTCATAAAAAAAAAATTAAAAATAACCATAACGTGACACAAAACGTCCAGATGATCAAAAGGGAAGGCGGAATTCATCTCTAGACGTGAATAAAGCTGTAGAGAAGGTGTTATGGCGCGGCATTGGCGCCTCTTTTGTTTTCACTTCCTTTGTTCAGCATCCTTTTGTGTTCGGTTACCATGGCAACCTCTGATCTCATCACCTGAAGTGTTTTTTGACGCGGCTATTTAAGGAACGGTGGAAAAGAAGACACAGAGAACACATACACACGGAGTGAGCTTGCACAAATCACCTGTTTGTGAAGATTAGATGAATGATTTAAGAATATGAATATGAAAATAAATAGTTTCGGTAACAGATTAAAGGTTTATCACGAGCTCCGCTTCTGAACAGTGATTAAAACACTGATATAGATTATTTTTTCTTTCTAAACAGCAAAACATCCTTTGTGAGAAAGACGAGGCCAAAATGTAGAAATACGCTAATTAAAAAAAATAATGTTTTTTTTAAAGGTAAAATTGCTATTTTATCTGTACTTGACTTGACTTGTTTTATTGCATGATGTAGATTAATAGAATGATAGTATATTACTGTATTAATAAAAATACTTTTAACTTTATTTTTTATATTGTTTTATATATATTGTTATATAAATTATATATGTATTTCTATATGTAACATAAACAATATATAGCATGAAAAACCTACATTATTATTAATATTATTAGTTAATTAGTTATATATATATATATATATATATATATATATATGAATAATACTTATTATTATTATTATCATTAATAATAATAATAATAAAACAATAATAATAATAATAATACTTATTATTATTATTGTTGTTGTTGCAGTGTTGACAACATCCAGACATCCAGTCTGAGAAGACAATATGTTAATAATAATAATAATAATAATAATAATAATAATAAACGTTATCCAAAAAGAGTTGAGATTTTGATTAGGCTATTAGTTATTGATTTGGTATCTGATCAGGCCTGATGATGATGATGATGATGATGATGTTGTTGTTTGAGCGCATGATCCTTGCTGGAATGTCTGCGTGTGTGTGTGTGTGTGAGTAGGTGGTGAAATGGTGGTGAAGTATATGAACCCCAGCAGTAAGAGGGATGATGAACAAAGCCCCAGCAGCTCGAACCCACCTCTCTGAGATCCTCTCGGTCAGTCTGAGCTTCTTCATCTTGCGCAGCTTCGCCACGTCCAGACAGCGTTTCTTCATCTTCTGTCTCTCTGCGAGTCTCTGCTGCTGTCACACTGATGCCTTAACCTGAGGAGGAGACGCTTTGTGTGTGTGTGTGTGAGAGAGAGAGAGTGTGTGTGTGTGTGCTGCTCAACAAAGGTGCAGCTCCATCCCAATCCGCGCGATCCTGCACTAAAGAGTGTCCCTATATGTTCCACCAGATCCCCTAAACCGGCCTACAGGGGGCGCCCTAACACAGGAGGAAGTGCGCGGTTTGGGACGGAGCCCAGCATTCAGCCCTGAAACGCCAAACCCTGCTTGCTTGGAGTCATCTTTATTTTTACACTAAATAGTCACTGTGGTACTTTTTAGACCTAATTACAGCCTAGTTCATTAGTACAGCCTTTAAAGGTAGACTATCTTCACATTTAAAAAATAAATATATATATATAAAAGTATAAAAGATACCAGGGACAAGGACAGGTTCAGTTAGTACTCTTTTTTCCCCCACACACACTGTAAGCTATAGCATGAAATTTATTAATATATGTTTTTCTTATGCCATTAAAAGCACCTGATAAATCCCCCCAAAACTCTACAGTATATCATTATGGCCATTTCGGCTAAATAAATATCTGACCAAAATAAAAATGTCAAATAAATCTGATAAAACTATCTGGTAAATAAACACAAAACTCTAGCAGATAAATCTAGTACAGTAAAGTTATAGATAAGCTGATAAATAAATCAATATATCTGGTAATTTAATCTATTGGGGAAAAAAGGAGAACTGCAGTCAACAGCTTGGTTAAATAAACAGATAAGTCTGGGTAATAATTATATAAATTTGGCTAATAATTAAATCCTGTAAACAAAGCCTATGAATAAATAGATGAACCTGGTAAATACATCTAGTATGGAAATATTTAAGCTGGTAAATATATAAATTTGGTAAATAATTGAATAAATCTGGTGAATGAATAAATAAATACGGTAAATAAACCTGAAAAATAGACAAATCTGGTGAACAGTTAATAATCCTTAAGTTTCAATATGTTATATAAATAGAAAAATCTGGTAAATATACAGTATCTGTTCATTAATGGATAAATCGGGTAAATAATCCTAGACAATAATGAATAAACCTGGTAAAACAAACAAGTAAATAAATAGATAAATCCAGTAAATAGATTGGATAGAAAAAAGATAAAACTTAAATATATCTAGCAAATAAATAGATGCCCCTATTAAATAAACCTGTTGAATATTTAAATATATTTAGCAAATAAATATATTAACTGTATAAGTGTTTATCAAAGCCAAAAACTTGTTTCATATAAAATAATAAAAACTAAATCAAACACATGTTTTAAATACAAAAATACATCCGGAGTAAAAAGCACTACTAGTGGAGAATTAAGTAGCCAACATGTTTAGTAAAAATATTACATCTCACACTGACTAGTCCTAATGCTTTGTTTATAGTAATTTCTTAGACACTGACTTCAGATCTTTATCGTAAGGGGAAAAAAAATACAGCACAAATGCACATCATATACAGTACATAAATATTGTAATCATGTTTAAAAAAAAAAAAAAGGAAACAAGGTAAAAAGCAGATCAACTATCTGTTAAGTATGTGATCTCGGGATAATTTAATTAAATAATATTAACGATGTACTGAAATTATGCACAAACCGAAAAACACACAGACATGCAGGAAGTGAACAGAAAGCCATAGTTTCATGATAACATTCACACACCACACTTAGGTGCCATTATGATCATCATTGTGACTAATCAACAAATACACAAAAACAAACAAACAAAAAAGGAGGACAAATGAGAAACGTCAGCAATGTATGCAGTTCATTTCTGTGTGATGGGGAAAGAGTTCTGGTCCATCAGCTCGCCAACTTTCTCCTGCAGTATGTGCACAACTTCAGCCAAAATAAAGACGTGTGTATCATCTAGGTCCTGAATGATGAACTTCTTCCCCAGAGCTGAGGTCTCGTCCAGGTACAGAAGGAACTGCTTCATCGCAGGATCGCTGCGTTTCAAGGCAAGAAATGACATTTATGCAGGTTATGTTTAAGCAAGGATGATTAATGTTACACATTACTGAGGATAAAGATAGAGAAAGAGTTACCATTCCACAAGAACTCCTTTTAATACATTTACCATCTTTGGAATAAAAAAAAAGGCAGCTCGCAGACCAAATCCCTTGAATAAGCGACCTTATGAAAATGGAGACAAATAAAACAAATGAGGAAGCAATAACAAACTACTTTAAACACTAAACATTTGCTAATCAAAAAGCTAGCTAGAGAAAATGAAGTTATACACTAAACACTAGTTATAGTTATAAAGAACAGCACAACTGAAAGCTACAGTAATTATTTAAGATACACCAAAGCCCGAAATGTGTCCCTAAAACAAAAACAGGAGTTGTTTAGTGTATAATTTAATAATGTTAGCATGTTAGGACACGGTGCGCGTATATATTACGCCATACGGTACAAGCAAGGCGCTTTGGTGAAAGAAGACGGTTCATGTTTTTTCAGTAAAAATTTCTTGTAGTTTTATATATTTTAGTATAAAAAAAAAATACAAAATACATACTACATCGCAATACGTGCTCCTTTAATATGAAATTAATTCAGATTTTAATACAATGTAAAAAAAAAACATGGTTGCCATTGTTACCGTAAAACCTCATATTTACGTGAATTCAAAGTTTCTAGCGCAGTCGTATTAACTAGCTTTGTTACATCATTAATGATCATCATCGCTCACAAAATATTCGTGTATTAATGTTAACACGCCGTCCTTACAACCTCATCTCTACACTTATTCAAAAGAAAATAAATCTAAAATGTGTTTTTACGGGGAAAATACTTACAACGTAAGCACCGGTTGTTTTCCTGTTACTTTGGTCTCTTATCAATGAAGTAACTATGCCACAACAGCGCCACCTTGTGTACTGGAGTATACAAAACCATTTAAAAGAGTACAGTATGTGCAAGTTTGTACTCCCCCACGTTTTATTTATTGTATAATTAATTTATGAATAAAATGCAATATGGGTGTGCTTTATAAAAAAAATACATAAATGTTTTTTGTTGTTCCTATGCTGGGTGGGAAGTGGGTTATATACGACTTGGGCAAAATTATTTACACAGTACATGAGTTCAGTATGAATGTTCAACCCTGCCACAAAAAAAAAAAAAAAAAAACCGAAATGACTTACCATTACATTCCACATAATTATCTGAATGAAGTCAACCCATGGAGTCGATGACACGTTTTTACATTTTCATTACCACAATTATCCTTTCCATTCATCCATCCATGTATTTGTTCATCCATCTTTACATTCCTCCATTCATCCATGAATGTATTCATTTTTATCCATCTATCCATCTTTCCACCAATGTATTCATACATCCATGTATTTGTTCATTAGTCCACCTATCCATTTATTAATGCATGTATCATACTTGCATTCATCAGTCAGCTGTCTACCATCCGTCCGTCCATCTATCCATACATTCACATCTTTCATCCAACCATCCATCCATGTCCATGCATCCCATCTGTGTATCCGTCCTTAAATTCATCCATCCATCAATCCAGTTATTTTCATCCATCCAACCATGTATTCATACATAAATCCATTCAGTCTTTCATCCCTACCTCCATCAATCTAATTATCCATCTGTCATCCATTTTTTCCTTCATTCATATAATCTTTGACTCGTCTATGCATCCATACTGCATAGGAACTCATCCATCCATCCATTCTATCTGTCTAATCATCCATCAAAGGTGGCACGGTGGCTTAGTGGTCAGCACTGTTACCTTGCACCTCCAGGGTCGAGTGTTTGATTCCCGCCCACAGGCCTGTGTGCAAAGAGTTTGAATGTTCCTCCCATGCGTGGTGGGTTTCCTCCAAGTACACCAGGTTCCTCCTACAGTCCACAGACATGCAGATTAGGCTAATTGGTCGTTCCCAAATTGCCGGTAGTGTGTGAATGACATCAAGCTGGCAACCACATCCCATAAGTAACAAAAATTATAGATATCTCTTCATGGCGATTCATCAGATGGCACGCGGACAAACCAAAATACACAAGCCATCCATCATCTATCTATCCATCCAATCTGTCCATGTAATCTTTCATCCATCCATTCCTTTCCATTCCATCCACTCCATGCTGGAAGTTAAGACTGACTTCTTCCTACTCTACATCCCTCCTGGTTATAAACGAGTGTGTGTGAGATGGTGTGTAACGCCGTCTCACACACTTGTCCACATGCCCACTTGTCGCCATGATTGTGTTTTGATACTTTTGTTGATTTTTGCACTCAGCTGTATATTCTCTTGATCATAAAGATAAGAATTTGCACACAGTTATCACGTCCGCGCTTTTAACCCATCAAATAACACATACACATACGCACACGTATTTTGGCACTTTATTTGTTGTGCTTTCGATACATTTTGGCACAGATTTAACCCTTAAATCCAAATCAAGAACTCAAGCTTGAATAACTTAAACATTGATGTGCACAAAAATCCTGTCTGCATGAATAAATCCGTTGAGGTAGCGGCACCAGTCATGAAGTCAGCTGTCCTGGGAGGGGTGGGGGGTGGGGGGATGGTTGGTGTCCGTTTGGCTCTTAGTGTTCCAACTATGTTCTCAAAATAAATAATATCCGTTACAGGACAGAACCAAAGCGTTGATACTGCATGTACTGTCTTCAACATTACACACAACATAAATACTAAACGTAGTTCTGCATTGTCTGTAGTATTCCAAATGACTTCCTGTTACACTCCTGGATCATTTGCAGAAATGAAAAGTCATGATGTTGGCACAAACGTTCAGCTGATTATCTGTCCACCAAGAGCATCCTGGATAAACTGCAAGCTCTGTTTGTAGAGAAACGTCTCCTTCTTCTCAGGTTTGCAGATGTTCAGATGATCGACAGGCACCTCTATGAGATCTCCGATACCCAGATCTGCAAGATATACAAGAAGATTGGGGTGATGAGAACGAAGCGGAAAGAATTTCAGTGTTATTCCGGAAATAACCGACGGCAAATAACAGTTCAGTAGAGATTTCTCATTAGAGAATTCATGACAATTCGTGGGAGAGCCGAAGCGAGCGGAAGAACAGATCCGCGCTGTACGCTACAGCTTGTTCGCCTTCTGTTTAGACTTTAAAGGGTAAAAATAACTTACTGTTAAGGAATAAAACACTTAGGTGAATGCCCTTCACAAGCTGTAGGAAATGCAAAATGTTGGGACGTCCAAACAGATCGTCCTACTCGAAGGTCAGAGCAAACAGCTCCGTCATGTTTAATGGAGTAAAAACAACATTCCCGGTGTGCCAAGCTGCCGTACCTGCTGACGCTGAGGGAACCAGTAATACGTTTATCATCGGGCCGACGGACGTGGGTGCGGTTTCAACAAAGCTCAGGATCTTGAACTCTCTGTCTCTTGCCATGTTGAGGAAATTCTCGTTCAGCTCTTGTAAGGTTGGAGAGTCTGCAACAACAATAATAATAATAAAAAAATGATACAACGAAGAAAAGAACCTTCTGATAAGTCACTAAAAAATAAAGGAGCTGGTCGAACCTTTGCAGAGTTCTCGGACTTCTATGGAGGGAAACAGGAGATAGCGGACGTTTATGGAGTACTCGGCCATGAACGTGCCGCGGTGAGGAACGCTGTAGAACAACACGCCCTTGGTGTTCTTCAACAACGAGCTCAGCTCAGGATCCGTCGCGGCATCTAGGAGCATCTTTTTCACCAGCAAGCCTAAGGGAAGAGCGGGACAGGAAATAAAACTAAACATACGAAACTAGGATGCTGTAAATGTTTAAAGGTGTTTGTCCATCTTGAAGAAGCCCCTTCTAATAAGTTAAAGCTATTCGCTTTAACTTATTTATCATAGGAATAATGAATCCAAGCATCAGATCAGCACCGAGTCACTAAACATTAGAAAAGTTTCAATATACAGTGGAACCTCGGATTACGAGCATAATTCGTTCCGGAAGTGGGCTCGTATTCCAAAACCAAATTAAATTTTCCCATTAGAAATAATGGAAACTCAAATTATTCGTTCCACAGCCCAAAAAAATAAATACATAAAAATAATTA
>JAQMYJ010000020.1:17105474-17123459 GCA_030014305.1 Clarias laeviceps
TTCCATATGTGTTATTTTATAGTTTTGAAATCCCCAGTATTGTTATAGAATGTAGAAAATAAATCACTAAACAAAAACAAAGAAAATTGCAAGTGAACGCAAACTTTTGGACGGTAGTGTAATCTTAGTAAAACATGTTGTTTTTTAGATTTTTATTTCATATTTTAGAATTTAGATTTAGTAAAACAAATTTCACAATTTAGTAAAATGCGCACACAAAATACGTTCAAGTCAAACCAGGACTTATCGCATTTAAAGGCTAAAACGTGATTGACATTTACAGAAGACTTCAGGCACAGTCTTAGTGATGAGACTCTTAGCCGCAGTAAAACATCTGAAAACATTTTAAAGTAGGCCGTACGTCCGCAAATGTTGATCCTGATCGAGGAGGGTCAGAGCTCACTGCAGTCGCTCCCGTGAACATTCAGCATCTGATCCTTGAAAATTCGACTGATGACTTGTCTGCGACTTGCAGAAGAAAGAGACACATCTGTCTGTGTGAACTGTACACACAATCGTTCACCAGCACCACTTGCACATTACAGGAACTCCGCTGGGAGTTATTGGCACATCCCCCGTACGGTCCTGATCTCGCTCCAAGATTCACACGTTTGGACAATTAAAGGAGATCCCGGGAGGCCGGGGTTTCAGACATGAATCAGACAGGCAGTCCGATTATGGCTTTTGTATACCGAGAAAACTTTCTACCTTGATGGTGTCCAAGCACTAGTGAAACACTGGGATAAGTGCATTAGTGTAGGAAATAAAGGGAGATTTTACCTCTCGTAACTGAGTTCTGTTATTCTGTACAATCAACGGTCCTGGTTTGAGCCCCTTAAATTTATTTCAAAGAGCATTATTGTAAAGTGGCTCTTATTTAAAGTAGCCAGCTTGAAGCCAATGAGCTTTTTTTGTGTGTTTAATCAAACTCGGAGCAAAATGGCCGTCTGTGCTTTTCTCACTACAGGAAACATGTTGGGAATTACTGTCTGTTGTAAACACATTACATCACATGTCTCTCTCTCTCTCTCTCTCTCTCTCTCACCCTGCCAGTGAGTGTGTGCCAGGTCCTGTACGGCCTGCAGGCGCTCTGGCCGACTGATGGAGCGGGTTCTCTTCAGCAACACCCACAGAGCAAACTCATGAGGATCTGCATCCAGATGGCTTAGACGCTCTAGCGCACAAATACACACACACACACATACACACACACACAGCACTGGAATGAAAATTAACAAAAAAAAAAAAAAAAAGTGTACCTTATTCTCCAAAAATATGTATGCATTACAAATATAATAATATTTCAAGACAATTTATCCTCCAGGTTGCCTCTGCCAGGAGGTTCAGAAAGGAATAAAGCTTTTAATAGTATGGAGAAAAAAAGCCTAAGCTTTAAAATGAAAATAAAAGATGAGTGGATTGAGGTCCTTTATAAATATCTCAGTGCTGTTATTCTCTTCAGGCACTGTGTCACACAATAATAACTGTACTACAGTATCTGTACTATTGCATTGTTAAAACTATACCATGAAAAAACAAGTAAGGTTAGATTCCTGAAAAACATGCTTTGAGCTGAAAACATCAATGAAAGCATGGAATGTTTATTTTTAAGAACCGAATGTCTGCTCATTTTCACAAGGCACTGTACTTACATAACATAACTTACCATCCAGGGGACGCTGGAGGACTCGCGATGAAATTTCAATAAGTCTTCTTGCTGCTTTATGAAGCTCTTTCCTGGCTTTATAGGTAAGATCTAAAAGGGAAAAATATGAAATGTAACATTTAGGCAAGAAGAACGTAGTTGAAGGAGTATATAAAGAGGTGTAAGATGAAAATATGAAATTGAAATAAGCATATCCTTTGCTGTGTGAGTCAGTTTTTGTACATTAAGGCCATCAGTGATACATGTTATAATGCTGATAAAAGCAGGAACGTACTGGTGCCAAGGGTCTCCTGTTCTACCTTAGTGATGGGGGTTAGGTAGATATAAGACTTCTGCTTTTCTTGGAGGATAGCCCGAGTGTCGATGGTGACCGCCTGGTTGAGCGTGACGACCTCGTACGTGATCAGAACGCAGCCGCTGGGTAAAGACACAGTGTTGGTCACAGTGTTACACAAAGCCAAAACTCTCGCATGTTTTTCAGGAATCTAACCTTATTTAGTTTAGAGTTTTGTTAATCTACTCTATTTATTCCATTATTAAAAGGTAAAATGTGAAAAATACGATAATACTGAATTTAAATGAATAAACATGCATTGGACTGTGCAAAAGTCTTGACCCGCCCGTAATTCTTCATATTTTGCTTTCAAAGTTTCAGGCTCTCTTGTATTCAGTTATTTTTTGGGGGGGGAATTTTTTCCCGATTTTCTCCCTAATTTAGTCGTGTCCAATTCCTCCTCGTCACTAGGGGGCTCCACATTAAGCTACTACTACCACTCAGAACCATGTGACGCCAGCCGACTGCATGTTTTCGAACTGCTCGCTCACACACCGTTAGGGGCGGCGTAACACATTCTGAGGAAAGCGTTATCCGCTCCTTCCGCTTGCGTGAGCTCACAGACGCCCCTGATTGGCTGTAGAGCCGTGATAAAGTACCTCTCATCCCTCCCCTCTGAGAGAGCTCGGCCAATCAGCTCTCTCTAGACCTCCGGCTGCGAGAGGTTACAGCATCAGGCTCTCTTGTATTTTAAATGTTCTCTTGGACTGTTTTGTCTCTCCCTTTATTTCCAGTCCAGTCCCTGTACCTGAGCAGGTTCAGCGTAGTGTTTTTTATTTGTTAAGCCACACAGTGACTTATGAATCATGAAACGAAGCATAAAAACATTTAAGTGAGAAACAGGTGCAGATGATGCCACATGATCACGGCGGTGATTAGAATACTGGAGATGCTGAATGCTGAGTGGTTGGAACAGACGACAGGGGAAATCTGGTCGCTGCTGAGGTTGTTACATCAACTGGCAATTTTTAAATCATAACTTTAGGCACTCAGTCGAAGTTAAATATTTGTTTTCAATTCTTTAATTTAATCGACTATGAAAAAACGAGGAATGTCCCATTACTTTTGAACAGTACTCTGTGTGTGTGTGTGTGTGTGTGTGTGTGTGTGTGTGTGTTTTAATTTATATTCTATTATTTTCAGACTTGTGCAGAAACCTTGTATTTCAAATGATTATGAAGTAGTTAATTTGTAGTTTAATAATTTTGTATATAAGAATAACTTTTTTTTTATTACAAAGCTGACTTGGATTTTATTCCCCAGGTATTTACCTGGAGACAGAGGAGAGACATGTACTGTCATGTAATATGTATCATCATTATCATGCATATTAATCAAACACAAACAGTCTTTGGATGGCAAAAAAAGTTTTGGGTTTCATCTTTGACCCAAATATAAAATATACATTTGAAATGTTAATTGTACTAAAATCATTTGAAAGAGAGAAATGCTACTCAAAATAAAAAACAAAGCAAAACATCTGATTAAAATAATAAGAAAGTATAAACCCTACCCCAGTACTACGGCTCCGGTTACTTTAGCAATTTTCCCTGCAAGTAAGAAGGAAACAGAGAGCAGTGAAATGTCTAACATGGTCCATATGAGTCACACAGAAGTTACAGTTGTGTGCAAAAAAAAAATCTTTATTCTTAGATAATATTTTCTAGTGACTCTTTAACTGGGTTATGATCCCTGCCTCAGAATTCTTTTAAACTTTTCTCTCTATATTATAACAACAATGAAAATAATCATTTAAAGAGTACAAGAAGACGTACAAAAGTCCTTCAATGGGATGACTTTCTTCAGTCCTGGACCCGTCAAGCTCAGCCTCCGACATGGCATCAGGCGCAAGGCGGTGACGGACATCTGCACAGAGACCGAGAAGAAAAATAGCATCACTAATCAACACGACACTTTGGATCCTTCAGTTAAAGACAAACTATTTGATAAAACACTCATTTTCATCAGGGTTCAGAGACAGCACAGCAGGTACCTTTATGTGCTTTAAAACTTTTTTTTTTTTTTTTAGAGATGGGAGAAAAAAAATCTCAATTCTTTAGTGTGACGATTCACGTACCTCCAAAATCTATTTTTATTATTATTTTTTAAAAACTTGTACATGTGGTGGCATGATGCCTTAATGGTTAGCACTGTCGCATTGCACCTTCAGGGTCTGGGTTCAAGTCTCGTCTCGGGGTCTGGAGCCTATCCCAGGAGACTTGGGGCGTAAGGCAGGGTACACCCTGGATGGGGTGCCAATCCATCGCTGGGCACACACACATACACACACTACGGGAAATTTGGGAACGCCTGCATGTCTTTGGACTGTGGGAGGAAACCAGAGTACCCAGAGGAAACCCACCAAGCATGCAAACTCACACATGCACAAAGACCCAGAGGCGGGAATTGAACCCCTCGACCCTGGAGGTGCAAAGTGACAGTGCTGACCTCAACGCCACCCGAAACTCTGGATCAATAATATAATAATATAACGTTTGTCCAAAAATATACATATTTTTCTGAATATCATAAGAACATGTCAGGGCAAACTGTTCAGTTTTTAAAGGTCATTGAGTGAATTTCAGTCAAAGAAAGGACAAATCCAAAAAACTCACTCCCTACATAGGGCACTACATTCTGCATTCAAGTGCACTTTATATACAAAAAGGAGGTTTTTAACATGTAACCTCGAGCTTGCTAGTAATAATATGTGACTCCATGATGGTGTACAGTGACCCAAAACAGATCCAAGTTTAACTGTAACAATATAAAGTCAGAAAATATATATTGCAAAAATGCACAATTTAGACAGAATCCTAACTGTTTTGTTTGTTGCATTAACGTTAACCAAATATAAGCGTTAGCCGTTATCACACCTCCGGATACAGCGAATATATATAAAAAGTAATATAACAATTTACCTTGTTTTACGAAATGATAAATGCTAGGATTAAAAATTATACAGTAATCTCTTTCCAGTTTTCACTAAAAACAGAATAAACAAAATAATCAGGAAGCGTCCGACATATTGATCTACGCAATAACCGTAAACCCAGGAGTATAAGACGCACGCAGAAAAATATATACTGTATGTAGTCAAGCCCTTACCGCAGTTACGAGGATACTCCCTCTATTGCGTTTGTTTGGCGACATCTAGTGGCCATCTACAAGGTTAATATTAAAAATAATTCCCACCAATAAATTTAAATTCTAATTTTATTTGTCACATACTCGACCATACACAGCATGATATGCAATGAAATGCTTATACAACTGTTCATGACCTAAAAAAAAGAAAGGTAGGGTAGGGTGGGGTGGAAAGACAGAAGTAAGAAGGATTTTACTGCAACAGAATAAACTGCACTGAGGGAAATTTAAAAAGCAATAATAACAATGAACAAACAAATACTTTTTAAAAACTTTATTTGTTTATTTTATTTATTTCCCAGTTACTTGGATAATGTAACAGTTTATATGTTTGGTTAGAAAAATATGTATTTGCGTTTATTTAACAAAAACGTATTACAAGTGGTAATGTTTCTGAAAAAAACAAAAACTGAAAAAAACCCCACATTTATTTATTTATTTTATTTCCCAGTTACTAGGTAATATAACAGTTTATATGTTTTATTTTTCGGCATATGTATATATTTTGTTCAGAAAAATAGTTTTCTTTATTTAATAAAAAAAAGGCAAATATATAAATGTATATAAAATACTCATATTTTTAAAAGTACCCTGAAAAAACAACCAACATTTATAATAATAATAATAATAATAATAATAATAATAACAATCATTATTATTAATCATTATTATTAATGATTATTATTATTATTATTATTATTATTATTAATTTAGTATTATTCCTGTCGTCTCCTGTTGCATTACCGCCCCCTTGTGGTTGATGTCTTTATTGTTGTTCGTAACCGTTGACTTCTTCATTATAATCCGACTGTTTTTACACAATCTAGTTTTTAGACAATGCGGCCCTAACACTACACTACGACCATAGACATCTAAAATAATAGATGTCCATGACTCCGACTCTTCTTCTTTGTGGCTTTTGGCTTCTGGACTGGAGTGTGGAACATCAGATTGGCAGGAAAACAAAAACAGAAAATCTATCTCTTTATCCAGTTTAGTTTAGATGATAAATAAAGAGATTTTTCAGGTCTTCTCCCTGGGATATTTTCTCTTGTCATTTCTAGACCATGGTTTCCTTGAGCTCCTGTCTTTGTCCTTGGCCATATCTTTTGCAGTTTATCAGTACATGCATTACTTCTTCATCTTCTTCCTTGTGGTTTAACAGTGCATGGAATCCAGTAGGTTATATCACCACCAGCTGTACGTCTCATTGTCCCTCATCTTCCTGGCTTCTTAATGGCAATTTTCCAGACCAGCCTTCCTTAAAAAGTTCAAAGTCCTCTCAGTACAGTTTAACATCTAGTTGGAATTTCGTAAGTTGCATCAGCGCCACTTATAGATCTCTCTCTCTCTCTCTGTCCTCAGCTTCCCTGTCCTTTAAAGCCGACTTTACAGTCCAGTCTTTCTTGAAAACAGCATTAAGTGCTTCCTTCCCTGACTCTTAACATTGCTTTCTACTCTCTCTACTTCTTGGAGCTGTGCCACCATAGCGAGCCTCTCCTGCATATATTCCCTGCATGCTCGACAGTCTCACTTTCGTGACATTCCTCACAGAGTCCCGTTGGGTGTTTAACTACTACATTACACATACAGTATGAGCGGTCCTGTATGTCCCAGGGTCAGCCGGGTTACGATCTCCTCCTTCCTCCGGTTCCTCCCACATATTTTGTTCCCATGCCTACCCATTTTTGTATGCTGTACATGAGTCCACCTGTATCAGATCTGTGTTCCAGCACCACCACACTCACTACACACCTATTATTTTTTAATGGATCCAAGAAAGAGAAGGAATATTTAGAAATCACTTCTCCCAATAAGGCTATTACTGTAATGAATTACTAGAATGTAGTCAGAGGCTTTTTCAGATTCAGAGATGGTAGTTCTGTGCACAAACATTTCCTTTACACTTCCTTTGCACACACACACACACACACATACACACACACACACATGCACTACATAGCTCGGCCAAAAAAAGGTCACTTCTTCAGAGAAAAGGTCACCACTTGCACTTCCTTTGCACACACACACACACACACACACACACACACACACACACACAGTCGGGTGTACATCTCTGCCAAAAGAAGGTCACCACTTCAGAAGGGTCAAATTATTGTCCTTGCAAGAAGCACCGAAAAGAATTCAGGAGATTTGAAATGACTGGAAGGCGGCACGGTGCTGTAGTGGAGTCGCTTTGCACCTCCAGGGTCTGGGTTCGATTCCCAGCCAGGCTCAATTCCCGTCTCTGTGTGTATGAAGTTTGCATGTTCTCCCCATGCTTGGTGGGTTTCATCCAGGTACTCCGGTTTCCTCCCACAGTCCAAAGATATGTAGGTTAGGCTAATTGGCGTTCCCAAATTGCCCATAGTGTGTGAATGAGTGTGTGTATGTGTGTGTGCCCTGCGATGGATTGGCACCCTTAGGATTGGGACTGAACAGTTGTGTTTCCATAAGAAAACCACTTGTTAGTGAGATTCATAAACACACTTAAATTTGCTAGGGATCATAAAGATGCACCCATCATGCATAGTGTCCGCTGTACAAACCTCTGGAGGCAGAGTTATGATCTGGGGTTGATCAGGTCTAGGTTCAGCAACGTTATATGGAAATAAAATGAAGTCGACTGACGGTGAATGTACTGAATGACCAAGGGTTCAAGGGTAACTTTATTATCCCCAACAGAGACAAATAAACCAGGCTATCACATATTCCAGGACTCAGATTGTGAAAGAGTGGTTCTGAAAACATGAGGAATCATTTTCCCATGAATTTGTCACTATACTAATCAAATCTAAAGGCGGTCAATGAAATCATGGAGTGTGTGAGCTGTTTGTGGCCAGGAAGTGTATTATTACTTTTAGACAGTGACGTTGATCATCCATCAGAAAATTCTATATACATACATGAAAAAAATCCTGACAACTGTTAATGATGTATTAATTATATTAATTGTGCTGCTTATGATGTTAAGGTCTATTTGCTATACACTATTTGTCCACTTAGCACTTGTGAAAGGAAAGGATGAAAGGATGAAAGGAATCTTGTGTTGAAGAAAACTCGATACTATATGTGGACTCATCCATCCATCACTATATGTATTATATACAGTATGTACAAAGTTTGGCCAGTTTATGGTGGTTGCCTGTTGCAATTCTGATCTTATTAGTGATCTGAGTCAAATGCCTTGCTGGGATGCATTACGCATGCGCAATTCGGATCAAATGGATGCTGCAGGTAAATTTAAAGTTTTTGAGTTAAACGAGTTATTTACAGTTTTAAAGAATAAAATAAAAGTATAATTTCTTTTTTTTTTTTTTTAAATAACATTTTCAGTCAATCTGGGTAATATTGTAAAGTCTGGTTGCTAACTAGCTGGTTTAAGTAGTCAGGAGTAACAGCTGGCTTCCTCACTATTATATATAATATATGGTATATATATATAAAAAAAAAGAATGATATGTTTCTATTTAAATTCTATAGTCTATGTAGTTTCAGGATATCAATGAAAGAATAAATAAACAAATGTATGGCTGTTGTTACTAATACTCAACTTATTCCATATTCTTAATTAATTAATTGATTAATTAATCTGTGAACTGTGCCATCTGTAGAACAAGGACTTGAGCTTGAAATTTAAGCATAAAAACAAATAGAAATTATTTTGACTCACTTCTGTGCCAATGGAAATACTTTATTAGATCATATGAGCAATAATAGGTAAGCGTCTTGCTTTCCTGCAAGAATTTCCTACCAGTAGCAAAAATTTATAATGCGTTATTTTATCATTATTCCATACCTTTAGTTTTGAATGGTTGTAGCACTGCAAAAAAAAAAAAAAAAAAAAAATTAAAAAAAAAAAAAATATATATATATAGTACAGTTTTATCAGAAGTAACATGTCCTGACATAGTGGTAGCATGAGTTGACATGTTGTATTTAACATTATCAGAATATAATCCTTATCGCTTTAACACTGGTAGCACTTTCTGACAGGTTGATTTACTGTCATCCGTCAATTCACAAGTTGAGTTTAAGTTTTCATACAAATAAAATAAAATGTGCAATAAAACACAAATGATTAAAAGTAACAAAAACAAAAAACTCTTATCTAAACATGAAGCCACAAGTTTCTGGGAGTAGTAGCATGAATTTATGGGAGGGGGAGTGCCAAATTATCTTCACTCTTTGAAAGCCTCTTGTCCAATCAGATTACTCAGGTGGAACTAACTTGCATAATACAAAACAACTGTTTTATACACAGTGTGTTTCTTGATCGTCTCTTCTATAAGCGGATTAGTGCGTCTGCTAAACACTGTACACTTAATAAACAATTAACAGCTTAAAGTTTGTTCCATGCACATTATGTGATTATAATTTGTAATCATTGGCAAATAACTGTGCTGTAAAAAGATGAACAAACTTGTGTCTTGTGGATTATTTTCCTATAACAGCGTATTAGTTCTTCAGTCTTGACCAGAATCCACATAACTGGTGGCCAGTTAAAAAAGAAAACGGTATTTCAGGTTTCTGGTTGAAAGTTTCATTCCTTTATATCATAAGAAAAAGCCTAATATGGTAAATAAAAAGGGCTTCATCGCAATGTTGTGTAATGATGTCATGTTGCAGCTGTTGCAGGTCACTGTACACAAGGTCAGATCCATTAAAGAGTGCCTTCCTCAGGGAAAAGGGAAATCCAGGCAGTGCAGTGAGGAACATCAGGTCACTGTCAGGATGGAGGCGATGCGCTGTTAACAGTGGACCTCCCAAAAACTCTGATTAAGATGAAATAAATCAGTCATGTGCTGTGTTCACCATGAATATGTGGAGTTTTTATTTGATTCAAGAGTTGTTAAAGAGCATGATTGTTTTTATTTCTGAAGGTTTTGGGATCCTAAGTGAAAAGCTTGGTTAGAACTCAGTAACATCCATAAGCACATTGTCTTTTAGGATGAAAATATAGTTCAGGACATTAATTCTGTGGAGACTGTAAATTGACTTCTCATGCTTAGAAACAACCTTTGTAAATGTATAGTTTTAAGGCAATAGTTACTGGTATGAAATTTACGTTGGAAAAAAAAAATGAAGCCAAGACAAAATCTATCAACTGTTATAACTGGAAGGTTATATTATTTTGTCTTATCTTGTCACATTTCATAAATATTAAAATGAAAACTCCTAACCTGAAACACGTTTTATTTATATTTATATATATTTCTGATGTACAATGTAGTATTAGGGTCAATATGGGATAAGAAAAAAAAAAAAACAGTTGCAAGGGGAGTGCACGGAGTTAAAAACTCGTTTTTAAGAAAAAAAAAATTAGAAAATTGTAAAAAAAATTATTTATTTTTTTAGAAAAAATATGGATATGTTTGAGAAAAAAATAGATTTTTTTTTAACGCAAAAAAAACAACAACAATGGAAACAGCAATGTCTTTTTAAAGTCTGGATGCTTATGAAGATCTGAGCTAAAAAAAACTATTTCTTACTAAAGATCAAGTTAAAAGTTAAGATTGATTAGATCTTCCACTCCAGGCATAACGCAAAACAAGTGACGTCCGCCCAAACTTGCAAGTGTAAATGCGGTTTCCTTCCTTGATAGTAAAAAAGAATAATTTTTGAGTTTTAAACATAAAAACAAAAAGTTTATTTCTCATAAATTTAGGAGGTTTAACTTTCCGAGGTGGAAATTGAGTTTTTTTCTTGAAAAGTTTGATTTTTTTCTCAAAAATTTTTACTTTGAAAATACTCAGTTTTAAACTCTGAAATTCCCTGCCCTGCCTTCCCTTCCAAATCTTTCTTTTTTTTTTTTTTAAATCCCATATTGTCCCTAATACTCTGTCGTATGGATGTGTTTAGTGCATTTTTTGCTAAACTGCTGGTTGGTGCCATAATATATATATATATTTTTTTATCCCATTAAGAAGTTAACGCAATTACGGTGCCATTTATTAGGAGAAATCCATTTCAGCGATCTCAAACATAAATGCTTTTTTTTTTTTTTTTTTTACTCACCATTTTGTATGGACATTCAACATCATTTCTCATATTGATGAGAAATCCAGAGTAGATGTAGATGCTTGAGCAAGCGATGGGTCCGGTGTCCGAGAATGTGATGTACTGTAGCTACTGTATGCGATACTGACTTCCAGCTGAGTTTCAGCTTAGTGACTTGTGAGATGATGAATGTGAAGGCAGTGACAGCAGAATTAGAGTGAAAGCTGAGGCTGATCTGTTTGAGCAGGGTATACAGATGAGAAGAAGGAGAGGTATTTGGAGAGAATAAGGAGTAAAGTGCCGCTGCATTTTGTTAGAGGTGAATGGTGGGGTAAATGCACCTGCACCCTTATCAACAGGTAGAATGAAGAGTTGTGTGTAATGCAAGGAATTAATTAATTAGAGTAAAAACAGGCCAACATGTCGATAAAAATGTAAACATGTTAATTATAAAGATTATGTTCCTTTCCTTTTTTTTTCCAGGTTTAAGAAAAGGTTAAACAAATAAGAATACAGAGTCTTGTGTAAATCAGTCTTTTTTTATTAATCATATCAACAAAATATGCCGTGAATGAAAACTTTTTTATAACAACGACTCCATGCACACTGAGTCAATAGCTTTCATTCATTCACACAGTCTGGAAGGGAGTCTGACTGATGTCCTGTAGTAGATTCTTGTCCAGTTTAAGTGGCAGTAATCATGCAATACAATCATTCTTTCTGGACGTCAGTACGTCCCTGGATGGCAGAAACAAAAGTTATAATTTTGTTTTCAGACTGTGCATGGTTGCAAAGCTGCTCCCAAGAGATTCACCAAGAGATCATCCAGGTTTATGAACTTCCTCCTCCACAAGGGGGCGTTTTTATCCTCAATTCTCAAGTGGAGGACTCCTGATAGGCCCGTATGATGCTGTCGTACGCCGGTGGAGGGGTCTGTGTGACATTGAAGCCTCTCACATTGCTGTTACCCCAGAAGGAGTCCGGTCTGGGCCTGGGCCTTGGCGGGGTGACCATGGAACTGGCTGTGCTGTTAGTCCCGGTGGCTCCGGTGTTGCTGGTCAGGGTGCCGTGGTTTCCTTCCTCGGCCTCGCGGGCAATCTGGCTGCACTGGATCAGCGGGTGGAAGGTGGACGCCCTGAAGCTGTCTTTGCGACCCAGCAGGTCGCCGTGATCGGTGGGTGAAGTCGAGGTCTGCCGATGGAAAGAGAATGCGGCGCTGGCCAGGCTGTTGTTGCTGCGCCGGTCGTAGGCACTGGGCTGGCGGCTGAAAACAGGGCGGGTGCGCGGGGACGAGGGACGGCCTGAGGGGCGCGGCGACGGCATGCGAGTGATGGTGGCAGACGCACGTCGACGCGCCATCCAAGTGAGGACCACGTACACCAAAGCGCCCAGAAGGAGTCCCACCACCATGGATAGGCAGAATGCAAGGATCACATCGTCTGATGAGAGGAAGCAAAAATAGCAATCAATGTAGAATAAGTAGAAAATTTGGCCTTTTTTAAATGTATATTTACAGTACAGAATTCTAGGGTAACATTAAGCAGTGTTTAGTGAGCAGTTTTTATGGTCCCAAGTGTCTCCTAATATTCCTCAGGTAATGCATTTCACACACCTCACCTTAATCTCAAGTTATTTCTCTCCTCTTACTTTGAACATGCCGTTTCGGTATCTATGCAAATGTGGTGTTGCTGAGCCACACCCACCAGAAAACAACAGGAGCTGAGCAACCATCTGGGGGAGGGGTTCTTCTTATATGAGGTCACATTAGTGGGGAAATCTAATCGGCTGGTTTAAACAAACGTGGAAAAGAAATGATAAAAAGTAGGTAATGTTTTTTTTCTCATGTTTTTATTTTGTTTGTACACACTGGAGGCTGTCTAACGTCCCCTCAAGGTCCCCTTGTAGTCCAGGCAGTTTAAAGGATGAGGTATTTAGCCTACAGTATCGCATGACGTGCTATAATGACTCTCTAGTATTTACAGTCTTGACCTTCAAGGCATGTTTTTTCTCATGTTGAAAGAAAGAAACATTGATATTAATTTCCATGCTTCAAACACAGACATTACAATGTCGTTACTTCAGTTTAGCATCTCAGGGGTTGATCCAGATGACTGTCGATAGGATACACAATACGAGGATCAAGTGCTATTTTACAAACTCCTGAGCAATATGTGTGGAAGACATTATAAATGTACTGCTGTATAAAACATTCAATGCTTGTCGTTGTATCACTTGTACGTTATCGTGTAAGTCTTTGTGTTTATTTACTATTCATTTTTTAATGCTTCCATGTTGTAACGTATTACATTTCACAGCAAGTCAACTCTCCACACGGTCCCTAATGAAGGAGCCAGAGGCGACAGTGGAAAAGGAAACCGACAGAAGGAAGAAAACAAACGCTGAGGTTTTCTTACAGATGTTTTTTTTTTTTTCTCTCTCTGTCTTTCCAAAGTTTTGGTAAAAGCAGTTAGGAGTCGTGCTGTGCTGTTCCGCTCTGCTGAAGTGCTCAGAAGCTCTGTTTGGCTCGGGCAGATAGAGAACGCCGCTTTCAGATGGCTAATGAGGATTATGTGGCGTCGGGGCAATTTTCTTCATCATTATGCTGGAAGTCGTAGCACGTAAATGAACTTGAAATGAGGGCGTCATTGTGTTACATCAGGCTTTGTGAATGTCAGCACAAGCAGGGAGTCGGAGATTTGAACGTGTTATAAAAAATTCATAATGGATTGTGGTTTTGAAGTGAGGCTTTTATTTATTTATCTTCAATTGATTCTTTCAACGTAGTCACACCTGAGATGAAAATCTCTTTTACAAGTGAGCCCTGGCCACAGTAATGACCCGAAACAGCACTGAGGCATAGAATTGGTTTCTACATATTAAACGAATGAACTCATTACTTTAGTTAATTAGTAGGATACACACTAGAGGAATATTCTAGTCCAAAGCACTATAAAGAGTTTAAATTATGAATTTAGAAATAAGATTAAGATTTTTTTTTTGTCCTAGAAGCTACGTTTTAATATATATGTATATGTAAAAATATGGTACATAAATTATTATTACATTTAAAATGGTTGATTATATCACTATATATGTACATTTTCCAAAATTGGGGGAAAAATAATAACAATAAGAATAAAAGAATAAAAAAAAGAATTAAAAAATTATATAAATTTTTATAGTTATTATTTTATTGTTATAACAAATAACAAATATATAATAATAATAATAATAATAATAATAATAATAATAATAATAATAATATATAGTGTACATACTACAATTATTATTATTTTTTCAATTTTGGAAGAAAAAAATGCCTTAAAATCCCTTAAATAATAAAATGTATAAAAATAAAAACAGGAATAAAGTCTGAACCAAACATCAGGTTCTTCTAAGCTAATAAGGAAAAAAGTTTGCAGTTTTGATATTACATTTGAAATAGCTGATTATTTCACTAACAAGATTAATAATATTTAAGTTATTTAGAATGATGGTACATTGAAGTCTTTGTTTTTGACGTAACGGTGCACTAAATGTGCTTCAGGAGTTCTACGATCACTCTGAAGGCCCTGAAAGTAAAAAAGAAAAAAGAAAAATCTAAAATATTTCCTGAAGAAAAATCTGGTTTGTGTTTGAACAGGAACCCATAATAGTTTCTTTCTGCTGACAGAATAAAGGACTCGGAGCTGTGAATGGAAAAAATACCTGAGCTCCATCCTGTTTTCGTGGTTGGCTGTAGTAAAATTCCCAGCTATTTAATTTTCCATAAACATAAAAAAAAAAAAAAACTGAAAAAAAAAAACAGTTGTATGCGCTGCCTTTAAAACTCTTTAGTACTTAATAACAGAGAGAAATGTATACTGATATACAGAGAGTGAAGTTTCTTACTGGTGCTGAAGGACTGGAGTATTTCCAGGATGAGATTCGTGCTGTTATCAGCCATCGCTCTGTCCCGACTGAACGAGGACGAGGGAGCCGAGATGCACATTCAGTCTGGTCCTCCAGCTCCCTCACTCTTCCAGCCTCGAGTATATTCCTGCTGATGATGATTCCTCCTTTTTCCCCCTCCTCTTCCTCCTCCTCCTCCTCCCAGTATTCCACAGGATCGCCTCCAAACCCAGCCTGACTGCCTCACGCTGTTTGTCCAAGAGGGAAGCTGTCACATTTCCTGCTTTTCCTGAGTAAAATTAGCAGCGCCCTCTCCTTATCTCCTCACTCCAGGGTTCCTGTAGGGTGTAGAATTCGAGCTGAGCCAAGTCTAGTTGACATCTGAGCTGAGCTGAGCTGAGCTGAGCTGGTTTGGTCTCTGTGTAATTTCCATTGTTTCCTGCTCATCTGTGGTTTAGTCATGGAGCAACGTGGTCACCGCTGAAGTTTTTACATCGTCCAGCTTTCCTCTTCTTCTCATCTTTCCTGCACGGATAATGACGCTGTGCTTCATTCCTTCACTCCTAATGAAAGATTATTTCCTCATTTCCTCGTTCCTCATATTTGTCCTATATAATAATAATAATAATAATAATAATAGTATCAGTTGGGGTGATGGATAAAGATTGGGGTCAAACCAAGGTCAAATTCTATTAGAAGTCACGTACAGGAAAAAAGAGAATCAAATATGTGAAAAAAGCGATGGAAAGAATTGAAAATGAAAACAACAAGATGACCATGTTTAGTTGACTTTCCATGTTTGACCACAGTCTCGACAGGCTGTTTTTTTGGAAATAATGCCCGTACGAGAGGCTGGGCATAAAAACAGGATTTTAGGATCCCTAATCGTGGCTCAGTTTTTCCACTGAAGATGCCAGCGCTATCCTGGGTTATCCTGACCACACCAGCCTAACATACAGCACAAACAGTGATAAGATCCATCACATAGGAGGAGGCCCTGTCCCAAACCTGTGAATCACTTCATAGCTGAATAGTCCACTCAAAGTGCATTAGGGACAGTGATTAGGTGTAGTGGAGACTGTGTGGATTTGGGACGCACTGCAGAATTGAGTGGACGGTGATGAATGTTAGCTCGGCTGATATTTCCTCTCATTGTTGTCTCATTGTGTAGTGATGTGAAGGAGCCATGCTGAGGGCATTGTGTGTGTGTGTGTGTGTGTGTGTGTGTGAATTGTGAGGCATAATCAGGTCGCTGTATGCAAACACGTGATTTAGATTTGGATTTTGCTGGTTGCTAAGGAAGTTTAGGAATTTAATGACGTAAAACCATACAATATTCTTCTCTCGAAAGGCGAAACTCAGACTGTGTTGGTTCAATCTGTGTGATTGTAGAATCCTGGGAATCTAATCGAATTCGAATTTTTTGTTCTATATTTTTTTTACTTTTCCATGAGTAAAAATTTTCCATGCGGAGATATTTCAGATATTTGGTTCATTTACTATTTATGGAAGGAGTCTTCAGTGTGAGAGCTTTCTAACACTCAGTAGGTGGTGCGTTTAGACTGATCATAGTGTTCAACTAATAATCAGAATAAAAGCCTAATTGGAATAAAAAGGCATCAACCCAATCTGATCTGATCAAAAGAAATTTTCAACACTGTATAAACGGGGGGAAAACCTTTAATAATCAGTTCATTAGGTAAATATTAGTCATGAAAACACTTGATCTGATCGTTTCTCTCTTGTAAGAATAAGTATATTCTTTCTGCGCATGTTTCCACTCCTGATCAGTAAACTCCATCAGAACACATTCCTCTCTCCCACCTGTGTTTACTTTCATCCACCGGGTCTCTGGCTGAGGAAGGAACACTAATCGGCTCACTTTTCATACATAGTAAAGCATCGAACCAATCGTAGACAAGACTGAATTCTTGCAATCAATCATAACACAGAAAGCGGGATGTTTTTTTTTTTATTTTTTTATCAGAAATGTTTCATCTGTTATATTTCTGGCAGATGAAATGTTTCACAGTGAGCAGAACCACTTTTAATGTACATGTCACAAAAAGGTTGTATTCTGATTAAACACCTTGAGCATGTAAACACACATCAGATCAGCACCCATGTAAACAGTTAAGTAGGAATCTCTAATCGGGATCATTTCAGTCAGATTGATGAAATATTGTCCGTGTAAATGAAGCTTGTGATGATGCTTGTGTAGCTTTTATATATTGATGTTATGTTGTTTTTACTAAAATAAATTATATTCAAAATAATTAATATACAGTACTGTGCAAATGTCTTGGTCACCCCCCTTCCCCCATTACTTCATATTTTGCTTTCGAAGCTCCAGACTTTCTCATGTGTTTAATGTAGTATTGAGGAACAGTTGTCCAGGCTTCCTGAAGGACTGTTTTTTTTTTTTTGTCTCTCATATATTTTCACTCCAGTCCCTGTAGCTGAACCGTTTCAGAGGATTGTTTTTTATTAGTTAAGACACACAGTGACCTATAAATCATTTAAGCATAAAATTATATCTAACATACTGTAAGTCCTGACCCAGTGAGAAACAGGTGCAGATGATGACAGATGATCAGGTGGTGATTATTATACTGCTGATGCTGAATGCTGAGTGCTTGGAACAGACGAGAGGGGAAATGAGGTCGCTGCTGAGGCTGATACATAAACAACCAATTTGTAAATTGTATCTTGAAGCACTTTGAAGCCTGTCACAGTAAAGTATTTGTTCTTGTTTTTTTAATTTAATTCACATAATTTAATATGAAGAAATCAATGGGCTGCTCAAGACTTTAGCACAGTATTGTACTTAAGTTTGTGTAATTAGTTTAACCTGGATATACAAATGTTTACAATTAACATACTAACTTAAACATACTGATTAACATACTATATAATAATAATAATGGTAATAATCTATAATATATAA
>JAQMYJ010000020.1:17133030-17148929 GCA_030014305.1 Clarias laeviceps
GGGGATCAAATACTTATTTCCCTCATTGAAATGCAACTTAATTCATAACATTTGTATCATGTGCTTTTTCTGGATTTCTGGTTGATATTCTGTCTCGAACTTTTACCATAAACCTATGAAAAAAATTATAGACCCTTCATTTCTTTGTAAGTGGGCAAACTTAGAAAATCTGTAGGGGATCAAATTCTTATTTCCCCCACTGTGTATATAAAAATATATATTAAAATAATCTTAGTAACTTTGAGCGATTGTTGATATTAAAATGAGAATTACACAAAATCAAATGTTAAATTTGTGATTATGTAAAAAAAAAAATAAAAAAAAAGGTGTTACATAATTATTGTAAATAAAGAGAAAGTAGCTTAAAGCTGACACTCTACCTAACTATCACTTTATTATTTGGTATATCGTTAAATTCAATGCTTTATATATCAAATTCAATTGTAATTCCACAACATATAGTTTCGACTGTGTAATCTGGTTGGACGTCATGCATTCCACGACTGGTGATATAAAGCATTACAGCACTGGAAGGTTTAACTATACAGTATGTATCCCTCGGCGTCCCAGGTGTCCCTCGTCTACAGTGGTTTAATGACACTAACTGCGGGTCTCAGTGTGGGGTGAGAGCAGGTCTGTACTGTCCGCAGTACTGAGGAGAGAGCAGCTGCCTGACAAAACCTAAAGTTCTAAACCATCACAGAAGCACTTTCAGCAAGAACTCACATCTGATAACGTTATGTCGTCATAGTAATCACTTCTGAGCCGTCTGTGTTCTTTTATTTACGGCTGAATCCCAAATTCCTCTCGAATCCCTGATCGAGGGGACTACTTGGTACAGTATGTGAGACAAGGGATTGTACACATTAGTGCACTAGCTTTCTTTTTAATGCCGTTTAGGATCGAAAAGAATAAGTAGAAAAAAAAGAGAAACTTCATGCTCCATGAGATTTCCTGGATTGTCCACCACCTCCATGGTTTATTATATCTACATATTTTATATGTAGTATTCATATGTAGTACCGGTAAGAGTTTAAAACTACTTTCACTTCCGTTACTTACATAAATTTTTGGATTAGTTTTTTGGACTAATTTAAAGGATTTGTGTAGGCGGAGCTAAATATCTCGTTAAATAAAGAAACAAATCATAATCAGTTGATACTAAATGGTGCCTGTTGTCCTGAATGTCAACACGGCTGTGATATCTACAGCTGATATCCAGTACGACGGCACTCCTTTGATAATGATACTGCTTAATCATAAACCTCTCTTTTGAGGTTATTAAGAAGAAAAAAACAATAACAAACTTGTCACGTTACCAAGAAACTGAAGACTTTCCAGTGGTGGAAAACTTTAATCTCAATCGCTGACGATTACAAAATATGAACACTTTTGATTCCCCCCATGAATCCCAAATAAACATCTTCTTATAGAAGACATTTACACTATCAATGATTTTACAGTACGTCATTTGTTTTCAGTGAATCTACGTAGCGGCACAGTGGTGTAGTGGTCAGCGCTGTCACCTCGCACCTACAGGTCCTGGGTTCGATTCCCACATCGGGTCTGATCGCATGTTCTTCCCGTTCTTGGTGGATTTCCTTCCACAGTCCAAAGACATGCAGAGAGTTGGTTAATTGGTGTCCATAGTGTGTAAACGAGTGTATGTTAACCGGAGGTCTTACCACGGTCGGATAAATGGGAATAAATACAATGGTTACCATTATCCTCCACGGTCAGTATTCAGACATATACACCTTCTGGCCAATCAGAATCGAGAAATTAACTTTAAAAAGTAATATTTTATGAAAAAGTGACTCCATATATCTGTGCGTAATGTGTTTTTTGTATTTTTCCTATATTGTTCCAAATCCCGATATACAGTAATCCTGTATGGTGTCTATATTTACATGATAGCAGCGACAAACGACAAAACTGAACCTTCACACATTACTGCGGGAACGTTCCCAAAAATCCTGGGTAATTACAGATCTGCTGTCATCACACGTCCCGCTGAAAACATCTCCATTATTTTCCCTTTTGTCTTCGTCATGTCTGAGCACGAACTCATTTTAATTACAGACAATATGAACTCTCTCGTTCTTCTCGGCAACAATGTAACAGCAATTATCACCACAATGGATAAATAATGATGGAAATAATGGATTGCGTGTGGTATATAGTTAGACCCCCCACCCCACCCCTATTCCCCCAGCCCCACTGCCCCACCCTCTCACCCCCACCCCCACCTACCTCCTTCCTACCCCTTCCTTGTCTTTTATTCTTCCTTGTTCTTTTGTAAAGACTATTAACGATTATATCTTGGGTTTTTTTGTTTTGGAAGCTTTCTACTGTATGTCTTTTGCTCCACGTATTAAACCGGTCTGAATTTGCACTTCTGCCCAATTTGCATTCTTCTTCCATCATAGCTTATCATTTCTTGTTAAAAGAAAAAAAAAAAAGTGTTACAGTGTGTAATTAACATGTTGAAGGTGTGAGCGTCGGTCCCCATGGAAACCAGATGTGGCGTGAGGAGATTGACGGCATGTCAGGACGGAGGCGGGCGAGTCTCGTGGACGCGCTCCAATCTGAAAATTCGGAATTATTCGTATAAGCCACATGTCCTTGCATGGGCCGTGTTATACGAGTGTAACCTTATTTACAGTGGTGTTTTTTTTTCTTTAGAGTTAGTGCTGTGGTCAGGGCAGCCATTTTTACGTGCAGTACGTCATGTGCTGAAATCAGGTTGATTTTCCGAGTGGAAAATCCATATTTGGTTGCTCCTATTGGGAGGCCGGAAAATTCACAGTCACGACGTGCAGTTAAACGCATCGTTAACCTCGTGTATATCAGTGTTTGTGGGCTTGATTGACCAGGGAAGGATTGAACATACTGTGTAAGCAGATGCGTGAGTGTATAGAGCCGATAAATCACAAGAAACTGGAGGAAAAAGAAAGCAAAGCCTTCAGGGCACAAAATTTTTTTGTTTTGTTTAATTTTTCAGTGAGATAAAAATCTGAATTTAATTTGACTTAGTAAAAAAATTATTAACGATAAAAAAAAAGACTTAATGGGAGGATGATCACTTAGCTCCACGTCGCCCCCAAGTGTTGTAAAAGGAGAGCAGCCGCCTGCCAAAACCCACGTTCACAACCAGTCACAGAAGCACATTCAGCAAGAAACACACATCTGATAACATTATGTCGTCTTAAACAACACACTGTCTCCTTAATAATCGCTTCCCAGTCGCCCCTGAACCGTCCGTGTTGTTCTGTTCACGGCTAACACGTGTTCACGGCGTGTGTGTGTGTGTGTGTGTGTGTGTGTGTGTGTGTGAGACAAGGGATTGTACATATAGACAGTGCACTAGATTTCCATTTAACGCTAGTTGGGATTTTACCCAAAACCCGGAAGTTAAAGGAGCTGATATCCTAAAGCAGAAAAAGTGGAAATATATACTGCAGAAAAACTTATGAGATTTACAGGACTGTCCATCACCTCCATGGTTTATTCTCATCACCATTCGGTGACATAGTACCAGCCGGTCGCCAGCTCCGCCAGACGCGGTTAGTTAGTTCCACCAGTTTTGGAAGTTTATGTGTTTGTGGAGCAAAATAACTGATTCAATAAAGAAACAAATCATATTCTGTTGATAATAAATGATGTTTGCGGTCATGCTGTTGTATTAAAAGACAGGCTGTGATATACAGACTTCAGTATTCGGACTGCAGCTCACCTTCGACCGTGCTGATATTCAGAGCAACAGCACTCCCTCCAATGTGATATTGCTTAATCGTTAAACTTTTCTTGAAGTCGACAAGATAAAAAAAGTATAAAGATAAAAACAAAACAAACAAAAAAAAAGGACGGTCACTTCACTCCATGTCGCCCCCTAGTGTTTATAGCACATTATACATATAGTGCAAGTGTTATATTGCGCGAAATTCGATAAAACCTCATTTTCACTAAGATTAAAATATTGGCACCCTCTCCTACAGCTCTGTTAATAAACTGTGTATCGTGATCACTAGTGTATCTAGGAGAGCCGTTCACATTTTAAGCTTAGCATGAACAACATTTTAGCTCCGTAGAAAAATTCCTTTGCTAATACTGTATTATGTTAATGCTTAAGTCATGTCTAGGCCCCGCCCCTTAAGATCGAGAAAGCTCCTCATACTTTCATTATGAAATAGATCCAGATTTTGGATTAGTTTTGGTGCCGTGCCGTGGTATTGAGGTGGTTACTCAAATAATTTCCAAAAAAAAAAAAATGGATCTTTCGAAAAATCAGCAGTTTTTGTTCTTGTTTTTCTTCCGAATGAAAAGATTTTGACGGGCGAATCAGACTAATTTGTTCCTCGTCTTTGATCCGAACAGATTAGCATTTCTCAGTGTGTGTGTGTGTGTGAGTGTGTGTAAGAGTGAATAAGGTGCATTTAGTCCCCCTTTAGTGCATAAAAATCCTAAATGGTCACATTCACTCCCTTCCAAATAAAACCGTCTTAAAACTCTTGCTAATGAACACCTGTCTCTCATGTGCACGTCTCCACCCACTAACACACACACACACATTTCTTTGCTATATTTCTAATCATTCTGTCTATATTTTCTTCATTATGTCTGAGATATGCACATTCATTCTTTTTCCCGCCAGTGATTTCCCAGCAGTCTGTTATCACTTAGCCGAGTTTTAAGCGTTACACACTTTGCACTGCGTCTACATTATGCATCTCTGGGTGGATTTTAATGAACAAGATCTCCTGATTTCATTTGCATCTATCACTGGTTGCTTTTTCTTTTTCTTTTCCAAATGAGCTTCGGGATGGTATTGTCCGTGTCTCACTTTTCCACCGTCTTCCACCCACACAGTGGTGGCTTGAAAGAAAAAAAAAAAAGGTAGAAGGAGAAAAAAAAAAAAGAAAAAAAAACAGCAATTAGCGGTACCATATGGCAGAAAAACGGGGATCACTTTGAAGACCTCCCAGGCTCAAACCTCGATCCGTATGTTGAGGAATCCCGCCATCCGTTGTCTCTCGTTATTTCGGCATCTTCTCGCCGCACTTTTGCGTGTTCGGTCCACGACAGCGCTGCCACCTCCGGGAGCGTCGTTTAATCCTGCGTGTCCTCCTGAAGAATCCCAGAGGACTCCGTGTGTGCACTCATTAACGCTTTCTTTCCTCCTGGACAGACCTGGATGGTGAAAATGAAGCCGGTGTGATGCTGAGGCTGTGGATTAAACATCTTTTTATTTCTGTAGAGTTAATAAACGAGCTCTTGCTCACGTCCGGTCCGGCTTGAGTTTATGATTAAGAGATAAAAAACGTCAGGATGTGCTGTAAAAGGAAATGAATCAGTCGCAGGGTGTTTCTTTCCTGCGTCTTTTTCCACAGCGGTTATTTATTCTTCGTCCTTTTTTAATCCATACAAACCCCTCTGTCTTAAAAGCGTAGATAACCCACTAACTGCTACAGAGCAGATGCTGACACTGGAGACTCCTTCTTAATAATTACACTTTTATTTATTTATTTCTGTTAAATTATACAACAAAAATGTGTAATAATTGGTAAATTTATATATGTATGTTTTATTTTAATCTTAGTTCGTTTGCGTTTGCACTAGAAGTATATGAGCCGTTACCATGGAAACGAAATTCATTATAAGGGTGTGGATATTATTACACTGTTATCATTTGCGTACATTATACTTAATTAAATCGAACAGGACATATAGGTAGAATTGAGTTTGTTTAATTTCTTCTTTTTTTATTATTCAGTGAAATAATAAAGAGACATCGATGTCTCTCGTAGTTGTGATCCTGGTGTAGCGAATAAACTGGAACAAATGACGCAAGAGTTGAAAAAATTATTGCAACCGTCTTAAAAGTCATTTTAAAAGAAGTAAAAGACTTTATTTTGTTCTAGTTAGTCTTCTATCTATAGGTGACACGGTGGGTTAGTGGTTGGCACTGCCGTATGGCACCTCAAGGGTCTGGGTTCGATTCTTGGGGTCTTTCCTCCTAAATTCCAAAGACATGCAGATTAAAACTGGTGTGTTTCCAAATTGCCTGTGTGTGTGTCCTGTGATGGATTGGTCTCCTGTGCAGGGTCTACCCCCACACCCTGGACAGTGTACCAATCCATCGCAGGGCACACACACTCATTCACACACTACGAGCAATTTGGGAACACCAATAAGCCTAATTCTGTGGGAGGAAACCGGGGTACGTAGAGGAAACCCACCAAACACGGGGAGAACATGCAAACTCCTTGCACATTTAGGCGGGAATCAAACCTGGCAGGGAATTGACCCCAGGCCCTGGAGGTGCAAGGCGACAGTGCTAACCACTACAACACCTGTTATGGTTTTAATCTTATCGTGATAGAAATGTATCGGATGATTGATTGTAAACGTTCCAATATTTTTGGTAATGCTCATGATTTGGTGGTTTATTCGGATTTTATTTTAGATTGTAGAAATTCACGGAGATCTATCTATCTATCTACTGTATCTATTAAGCATGTTTTGCTAAGTGTATAACAAATTGTGTATGTGTGTGTGTGAGAGAGAGAGAGAGAGAGAGAGATTGGCAATTTAGAGCACGTGATGTCAGACAGCGTGATGATGGATGTGATACCCAGGCATCTAGGAAGAGAAATAGAATTCTCTGGGATTTCATCGACCTCTCCGACTGTTTGAGAGGGAAAAAAAGCCAGATATCCTGATTTCAGTCCTTTCCAACACATCAGTGAGAAAGTAGCACACCAGTAACGTGCTCACACAGAGAGACAGAGAGAGAGAGAGAGAGAGAGAGAGAGGATAATGAGGGAGGGAGACACATGGAGGTCACCACATGTACTTCAGCTCCCTCTTTACCACTGCTGGCACGAAGCCACACGAGCCCAGGAAAAACTAAAAAGCCATATTGGCTTGGCGAGCTGCCACAGTGGCAGTGTGTAATGTTATGCCAGAGATGGCAGGGACAGGAGCGTTTCTGTACTGACCAGCGCCGACAGTCACCTTGAGCGCCGTCTCAGAGCCTCCTGCTCTCATTAAGCTCATGCCGTCGAAAATCTAAGCAGGTTATTTCAAATCCAGCGCAGATCGAGATCAGCCTCTATATTTCCCGCAAATAATTGATGAGATTTGTGAGATTGTGTGTGTGTGTGTGTGTGTGTGTAGGCATGTAAGCCCACGTGCACGGATGCGTGTTTGGAAATGTAGCCGTTCCTCCTTTCATTCAGCACAATGCTCCCTCTCAAAGCGTTCAATCCGATTAGAAAGTCCATTCACCTGCCAATCAGAGTGTGTAATCGCCAGATCAGACTCAGTCGGCCGCCGCCCGAACCCTACGGAGTGGGTGAACGAGGCCGTGCCCCGATAATCATCCTCTTGTGCTGCTGTCAATCAACGGACCAAACGAACAGCGTCCGAAGGCTTTTAAAGGGCAAGTGTGTATTGTTGTAGCGCACGCGGCTCCGTGTGAAAAGGAAAGCTTGATTTTAACGCTGATAGGATAAAATAGTCAGAGTAAAATGTTATGACATACTGTAGTAGCTGAGTTCATTCGTTTTGTAGGCACGCTACTGCGCGACATACCGCTTCGATCGACTATCACTGACTCGCTATACACATGTCGCTTCTCTAAGCAAATTCATAAGACCGTGGCCAGGGCAATCCATCAAACCATAGCTGATTCGATTCGTGAGAACATAGATGAGTCAATTTGTCACACCGTAGCCATAGAGTCGATCTCGCAGACAATAGCCGAGTCCTTTCATGAAACCAGACTGTAAACGCGTGGCAGATCCAATACATCAAATCACAGCTGACTCGACTCGTCAGACCGTAGCTGGGTCGATCTGCTAGACGACAGCCGAGATATTTCGCAAGACCTTAGACGAGTGTGGACCCGTCAGACGATTTATCAGATCAAGTCGATTCGTCCTAAAGTTGAGTCTATTTGTACTGAGGTGAATGTGTACTATAGCTGGGCCTTTGGATAAACCTTTTTACCCGAGTAAATGCGTCTGACGATAGACAAAATGATTAATGCGAGTCGATTACTCAAATCATGGTCGAAAAGATTTTTCAGGCAAAAGACAAGTCGAATCATTAGATGGTGGTCGACTCGTCTCATCATATGGGAGCTGAGTCAGTTCGCCAAATGACAGCAGACTCGATTATTCAGCCAAGTATAGGTGTATATCCGCGTCTGTTTATGAGTTTGTCCATCAGGAAATGAAAGTTTATTCATCAGCTGCAAGATGAGTCGATTTATCCATTAATTTCAGTGTTGGTTTGTCACACAATTGAACAGAAAAAATTATCCGTCAGTTTATAGCAGTTTATAGACGATTCATTCATGTGACAGCTGAGTCGATTCATCACACAAACAAAAATGTTGATTCATCAGACTAAGAAAAAACAGAATCATCAGATGATAGATGAGTCGATTCATCAGACAAAGCTGAGTCGATTCTTTAGACAAAGAAATGTTGATTCGTCAGACAAAGAAAAAAATGAGTTGACGGCTGAGTTGCTTCGGCAGACAAAGAAAGAATGATTCATCAGCTCACAGCTGGGTCGATCCGTCAGACAAACATAAGTCGATTCTTCAGATGAAGAAAGTTGATCCGGCGATAGATTCGGGAAAGAAAGTTGATTCAAAAGATGTTGATTCAATAGATCAATAGATTCATGTGATAAATGGTGTTTTGTTTTTAATAAATACAAATGTGTAATAATTAGTCAATTTATATAGTATACGAGGAACAAAACCTTACAAAATGACATCAACATAGCGTTCGGTATAAATTATTTATTTGACCCATGCACGGAGACGTCCCTTAAACAGCAGTCCGGTCTTCAGTGACGGTAACGTGTCCGGTCGCCTCTAACTGACAGTAACTGATTAGATGCTTCATCAGATACCGCGACTCCTTTAGCCTCCAGGAACATCACTGGCGCTAACACTCACCTGCAGGTGAAAAGGGAATTGTATTTATCTCACAAAGGCAGCTCGACAAGTCGATGTTCCCCGCACATCAGACCGCTCCCTGAAACAATCAAAAGAAACGTGATGAAGCGTTCGTTGCCTCTGGCACCTCGTGTGATGTGTTAAAGGTCACAAGGGCATCTGTTGACCTTGTGTCAGGGATTTGGGTCCCTGAAGAGCGCTTGTGTTTGATGAGAGATGTGTAGAAGATCTGTTTTCTCTCTCTTGTTCGTGGTCTTAATGAGTAGCTACACGCCGCCTAGAGCACACACGCTGTGGAGAAAGTAGAAGCGATACGGTGTCCATCAGGAGCCTCCCAGGCTCTTCTCCAAATCTGTTTTTCATCTATCATGCGAGCAGTGTGTGGGATGAACAGCTCAGCCTGTCTGACCCAGTTCTGCCATCAACACCGCTAGCTTTTAATCAACCCGAAAGTCCACAAAGCTTATTTTAGGATCTCCATGGCGAGACTGGCAATAGGACTCGATCCGGCTGGTTAGGAATTCATGAGAACAAATGAACTCCCACAAGACACTTAGTTCATAATTGAGTGGAAAAGTATGAATATATAGTGGATATAAAAAGTCTACATAAGTCTGTGTAGGTTTAAGGGAGAAAAGAAAGAACTTCAGAATATAAACTGATTGCTTAAAAACAATTCAATGAACTTTTATATAGCGCTTTTAACAACAGACATTGTCGGCGACGGTGGCAACGGTGGCAACGGCGACGGTGGCAAGGAAAAACTCCCTGAGATGGCAGTAGGAAGGAACCTTGAGAGGAACCGGACTCAACAGGGAACCCATCCTCATTTGGGTGAAACGGATAGCAGGGTTTGCAGCTGGAAGTTCAACATAACAGAAGATGTCTAAGTTAACATGGAGTCCAGTTCGGCACCAGGATTTTCAGCATGTGCAGCTCCAAACCATCACGAAGCAGAAATCAGCTGGAGGTGGTCCTTAGATAGTTTTTTCTTGGGTGTTGTTTGCCTGGTGACGCCGTGGTCCTCAAAGATCTTATGAAGGATGTACATGATGTTGTTGTCAAAAAAAGTCAATAAAATGGCTATCAAATATCAGAGACAATCAGAAGTGACATCATCACCAAGACCTGGTGAGAATAAGCCTGTGTGTCCCACACGCTATCTAGCTGGGATAACATTGGTCGACCTTATTTTCATGCAGGATGTAACCTGCAGTTCCCTGGAAAACAGCTGTCAAAAAAACGTTCACCTTCCATCCCAAAAATGACCCAAGATTCCACCAAAGCAATCAACAAATGAAGGGCTTGAGAAGAAGAAGATCCACACCGTGAGACGGCCCAGTCAGAGCTCATCTCTACATCATCCAGTTGAACCATTAAGACCACTAAGCCACTGTGCCGCCACAACAGCTTATTCAAGAATATAATTCATATTTCTTATAAAAAAATATAAAGAAAGAAAATACTACTCGGCCATAATGTGTGCCGCTGTGACTTCCTAAATACGTTAAGGGCATTTGCCAGCTCTCCACACACAGACACACACACACACACACACACACTGTAAGAGCATCCGACTTTAAAAGGCGACCAAATGTCTTGAAGCAGAAATAGGAAGGAATCCGTACTGTAGTAATCATTTCGACTTGTTCAACAAAAAAAAAAAAAAAAGAAGAGAAAAACGAATAATTTCTGCAGACATATTATAGCAGCTCTGTAATTAGCCATGATAATTAGGCAGCATTAGGAAACGATTTGTTTGAAGAGGTCCACGTGTGTGTGTTTAGCCGGAGCGCTGAATGGGGCACGAGGGCTCTTCTCACATCGAGAGACTTCCGCCGTCCGGAAGAGCACATAACTGTCACTTGGCGAGACTTTATGGGTTTAATGGCTAGTGAGATAGGGCAATAGGTTTATGTGTGTGTGTGTGTGTGTGTGTGTGTGTGTGTGAGAGAGAGAGAGACAGAGAAAGAGACCTTAGAGAGAGAGAGAGAGAGATAAAGACAGCACCTGTTTGTTCCTGCAGGGGGTTCATTAGTGCAGATTTATGGAGTGGATCATTATGGGATGGAGATTGGTAGATGTTCATATTGAAAGCATGTCCTCGGGGAAATCTCTAATGGAGAAACACAAAAAAAAAAATGGCAAGACTTTTATTAACCCATTTAATCTCAGCAATAGGATTTATGATATTATTTTTAGTTTGTATTTCACTTTGATTTGAAATATGTGAAATCGATTTACGTAAGAGTGCACAGCTGAGAGTGAAGACGTGTGCGCTGAATGTTTACGGGAGGGAAGTGAACAACAAATAACAAAAACAACCCTGCGATGATGATAATAATAATAATAATAATAATAATAATAATAATAATTCCGTATTTAATAGAGTTAATGTATGAAACATGTTCCTGATGTTTATACTACAATGATGTCGAATTCTGCAATCTGATTGGACAGCAGTATATTTATGTGCCTCTTTAATCCATTATGGTTTCTATGGTAACAGTACATTCACAAAGGCTTGTACGGTAAATGCTCGATTCTTAATTACATTTACATTTACGGCGTTTGGCAGACGCGCTTATCCGGAGCGACTTACATTTTCTCATTACACTTCTGAGCAGTTGAGTGTTACGGGCCTTGCTCAAGGGCCCAGCAGTGTCAACTAGGTGGAACATGAGACTCATCAGATACATGTGAATAACTTTTATATAGTAATACTTACAACTTCCGGGTCTGACGTTGGATCCATGGGTGAGATTTAGTATTTTCACCGAACCAGCTCAGAATCATCTCTCATTGAGGAAGCGGAACTTTCGAGATACTATTTAGGAAATTGGCAAATAAACGATAGAAATTACCTCTTTACTAAAAAAATAAAAAATAAAGTCTGGCGCCGAGCCTGGAGAAGGTTTGTACAATATCTCCTTTTCTCTCCTCGACCCATGAGATCCCATAATATCGGGAATCTCTAAGGTGCTGTTAACTTCCTTAAAGAGGTGGTTATATGTCAACATCAAACCAGAAATCAGAAAGGCTTATAGACTTAAAACCTTTCATTATTTCATTGATTGGCACCCTGTCCAGGATATACCTTGCTTTGTGTCCTAAGTCTCGTTGGATGGACGATGAATGAGTGAGTGAGTGAGTAAGTGAGTGTAAAGCAAGTCTTTTGATGTCAAATCAAGTCTTTTGATGACGATTGATGATGAATTGTATAACCGATTCCCTTGTGAATAAAAATCTCCACATGTTCTTCCAAGCGATGCGCAGCATTTCGCATTTGTATAACACCGCGGAATCGTCCAGAATCACATGATCCAGTCTCAACTATTATAACCGGTGACTGTGTGAGTTTACACACTGACTGCTGCCACATTATAGCCTGATTTGGATAGCTGTTCCTAATAAAGTGGACAGTCAGTGTATTCTGTGAGAAAGTCTCTTTTTGGCTACAATATCATCTAGGTTTCTTTAAAAAAAAAAAAAAAAGAAAGAAAGAAAATGCTGTGACTATTGAGTAACTCGTGTTGGTACGGTTTAGTACCTCTTTCTTCTTGAGAGTGCTCGTGGCCACGCCCCCTTTCTTCAAAGGCTAATTTAGAAAGAATCTATGCATTATTAATACAGGCCTAAATAGCATTCACACACACACACACAGGCTCAATTAAAGGTAAAAGGTTTTCCGCTGGCTGTGCATGCATCCATGCACGCGTGTGTGTGTGTGTGTGTGTGTGTGTGTGTGTGTGTGGGTGTGGGTGTGTCAGAAATTTTCATTTATGTCCAAGCTGCGAGAGAGGAGTTTTAAGAGATAACCGAACACAGATAACACGTGACATGTGGCGTTTCGATATTAATGACTTTCATCATTTAAGAGGCCTTTTGGGGGAGGACACGGGTTGAAACAGGAAATCATAATCACACGGTTAATGAATCGATCGTTATCTCTCACACACGAAATTCTTTTTCAGCTTTTCATTTTTTTTCCTGTATTGTGTTTCTGCAGGGTCTGAGACTGCACAGCAAGGATGTAGTTATATGTTTGTACATATAGCTGTTCGATTCATATTATGGCAGATTGCGTTTTGGATTTGTAGGTCAGTATGCTGTACTGTAGGTGCAACTCCAAAAATATTGGCATCCTTCAAGAGCTGGGTAAAATTGAAATTCTAAATGAAGACGTTTGCCGTTCAAACCGTAGAAAATATCATCCGCTAAAATTTCATAAAAAAAATGTGTTCAATTGATTGACATTTAGAACTAGTGGACATTTGAGGAACTATTATGGAAATGATATTATTATTTCAGGTTCTGTACAGCAGACCTCTCTGTCTAACTTATTAATACAAAGAAATCACATTCTGTAAGGTTGAGTATCTTACACCTTCTTTCGCCGTCGGACAAATACACTCCCTGTTTGGAATCACAGATGAGAAATGGAAAAAGTTTCATAGAATTTCATAGAATTCTGTCCAGCGGTCGATTTAAGACGCGCCCACAGTTTGACGCATGCGAGGTATGCTGTTAAAAGTTGTCACAAAACTGCTCGTAACTTTCCTTCCACTCAACATTTTGATTTCATTTATGGCGCAGGTTTAACTTCAGGCAGATACTGAAAGGCTGCCAAAGTTCCATAAAATTCTGTCTCGCCAGACAAAATCTTGCTGGACAGACATATGGACATACAGACATTTGGTTTTGTTTCGATCCTTCAGTGTATGTAACGAGTTCTGACCGATGTACAGACCAAACCTTTCTTTTAATTATATAAATATACAGATATATTTAGCTGTTATTTGAGAAATGCAAGCAGGTGCCAATACTTTTATGTCTAACGTTACACAGTAAAGCAGATTCACTTTTTTTTTTTTTTGCCAATTATGTTAGACAGCATTTACTCGATGCATTATTTATTCTACAGATCACGTTTGTGGCACTAATTCCATCACATTCCTCCAGTTATATCCAGAGAAGTTTATCTTCCTAAGCCGTTTTCAGAGGATTTGAAATGCCAGGTGGTTAATCAGAGTTGCGGTGGTTAGGAGAAACTTGTCAGATTATCCAATCGGATTTAATCAGACCCCGAGCGTATGTGAGAGGGAGATTACAGCGTGCAGCTGGATCGGTCTGCGTGTCACGTGACTGCGAGAGCGTCTGTCCTCCTCTGATGAGGACACACACGTAAGGGATGTGAGACTACATGCCACATTCTTGACACATTCCCTGTCCCTGGTTTATAACGTGTCCTGTAGTGACTTCACTCATTTGTGTGAGATCTGATTGGTTAGATGGAGAGGAAGAGGGAGAAAGAGAGAGAATGGGTCCTTTCTGCTTTTTCTGAGTGTGGGAGGCAAAGACAGTGAGAAAGAGACAGAGATAGAGAGAGAGAGAGAGAGACCAGTGTTCAACTCTCATGCAAACATTCCCACAGTTTCACAAGAGGCTTAAAAAAGTCTTACTGAAGAGGTGAGGAGTTGATGGTAATTTTTTTGGAGTTAGCATTCGAGCAGGAAGTGCGAGACAAGGACAAGGACTAGGTTCAGGTGTCCTTGGACTTGAGACCGACCGTGCACACACATATGAGCAGGACGGCACAAATGGAGAAGTCTAGAACGTCTCTGAACTTAGTGCCGAGCTTGTCGAGGAACCTGCGTGGTAAGAGTTCGTATTCTGGTGTGTGAATGAGGGTTGGTATATGTGGGGTGTGTTTATTTTCGCACGGGTCAGTTAGAGGATTAATAGAGTGATTGAGTGTGTCTGAGACATGTGTCTGGGACATAATGGACATGAGTCTGATGTGTGTGTGTGTGTGTGTGTGCGCACATTTGTTTTTATACACTAGCTTTGTACATTAGTTTTAATACATTATCAAAAGTACAGAAGTTTTATCTCCTAAACAGTCTCCTAAACTCCTAAGCAGGAGACGCTGCTGTGTGTTTTTTTTGTTTTCTTTGTGAACCACAAAAATAAGTTCTGCTTCATTAATCTGGTTCATATTTACAGCACATGTTCATTCATTAAATCACTCTATGGGAGGTTAATTTCACTGTTCATTTCATATCCCTAAGTGCAATGTAATTCTAACTAAAAGCTCCATAAAGTCCATTTCCCCGTTGGAGTGGGCGTGTCAGATCACAATGATTGACAGCAGTGTCTTCCGGACAACGGTAATGTAAAACAGCTTTAAAAAAAGCATGTAGGAATAAGAAGTTAAGAACTGATGTGTACAGTACAGTTTTTCCCAACACAGTGTAATAGTAGTTTTATCTTATATGTAATTACTGTATTATTTCCTACTTTCATTTTCTCTATTCTGAAGTCTACACTTTTAGTTAATTTAACTTTGATAAACTGTGGTAGATGACGAAAATAGCAATAATGCAGTCGGTGTCCGAATATTTATGGACTTTAATATTTATAATTCAAACGTACAAAATTTCATCCTCAGATACTTAATACCTGCTTTCAAGCACCCAGTGATGGGTCGTTCATGAACGATTCGGTCTTTTTGAACGATTCTTTAACATGACTCAGATGAACGAGTATCTCAGAGAGTGATTCGTTCAATTTCGACCGGGCGCGCATGCGCAAAGCATCGCAAAACCTCCGTATGTTATATACAGGAAACAGTATTGAACGATTCGGCTAGTGAGAATTCGAGTCTCGAGTCGTTCGTTCATTTGACACGTGACTCACAAAGACGCTATATAATATGTCTTTAGCTGCATTGTAATATTTTCATAACTGGAACTATAGCCAAAATTTGTGTATGTAGTCGTATTGGGGGTTTGTTTATTGAAAATGCAACATTTTATTTCATTTCTTATCAAAAGAACAAAATTAACTAAATGACTCAAAAAAGATTCGTTCATTTTGATGAACGAGATTCAAAGAACCGAGTCACTAAAATGATTCAAAC
>JAQMYJ010000020.1:17154692-17167720 GCA_030014305.1 Clarias laeviceps
TTCACCATCCATCCATCCATCCATACATCCAACTACCCAGTACACATCTACTCACATACAGTAATCCATCTATCCATCCATCCATCTAACTACCCAGTACCCAGTTACTCACAACATCCATCCATCCATCCATCCATCCAACCATCTACCCATTTGATGCTGTCCAAGCACTAGAGAAACACTGAGATAAGTGTATTAGTGTAGCAGAGGATTATATAGAGAAATAAAGAGAGAGTTTTTCCTCACAGAATAGCGTTCTGTATGATCAAATGTCTCGCTTTGACTTGAATGCCCCTCGTATCTTACATAATAAGCATTGCATCATAGACAAATGTGTGCTCGAACATTTTGCCTTTGTGTAGTGGAAATTGATCTTATTTTATTAAGCACATATTTTAAAAAATGTTAACCTTTGTTGTAACTCATATTTTGGCCACTAGGCGCAATAAGAACTGTTTAGAGGTAAATGGCTCAACAAGGACACAAAGCAGTGATCAACTCCAATCATAGCTTTAAATTAATGAACCAGAAACTTTTTTTATTTTTAAATTGTTGGTCACTTGAAAAGAATTGTTAATATTTTAGTTGAATCTAAAGTGTACAGAGTTGCATATGAGGATTTTATTAGTAACTACAAAATATGGAAAACTTCTGCATATAGTGCCTCCATGCATGCGTCTTTATCAAGCAGAGTTTATACAGTAGTTCATGTAATATTGTTTTTCATTTACTCTAATAACCGACAATCATGTTTTAATAGATTCATAGATTCATTTTTATTTTTTTTTTCATTTCACTTCGAATCCGATCTCAGGTGTCTCTCTAATTTACCAATTAGCACCGGACGCTCGCCCCGTCTTACAGACTCATGTGTGCTTGTGTGTGTGTAATTACGGCATTTTGCTGTGTTAATCCCCTCCACTTAACCCTTCAGCGTGTGTTAGAGAGGAGTGTGTCGAGAGTGACTGCTCCAGCCATCCGCACTGCAATTATCCCGTGCCCTGAACCCACTCAGCCTCCCGATCGTTCCGGTTTGATTACTGCAGTGACACCGAGCAGAAAATTCATTTGAAATGTCGATCTGTAGGCAATTGTGCCCAGACATGATATTTCATATGTCAGTGCCCATCAGTGCAGCTCTGCCATGAAGCTACCGAGCGGGGAAAATTTGCACTCATTAATGTTTAATAACTGTATGTTGGGTTGTTTGCTAGCTGAATGTTTCGGACGGACTGCTGCTGTCAGTCTGCGGCGATCTCGGAGGATTAAACTGCAAGTTTTAAACCTTCATTTTGTTGTTGTTTTTTTGACATGCTTTATTGAACACATTTCTGAGTATATCATAAATCTTTTATATAGGAGTTCTTGAGAAGGTATGAAACGTTAAAATGTTAAAATTTCTGTTATTACAGAAAACATTGAGAAAAGCGTTCTTAGTGTTTTAAATTGTTCTTTTTATCCAGTTCTTTTTAGAGAGCTTTAAAGGGACCATAAAAAATATTTTTTCAGTATCTGTGCACCAATTCACTTTACGGTTAATGATTATTCATGAATCAAAAAATTGTGCGTGCATGATTTGCTTCATTCAGTCTTTCAATCTGCTTTTGTTTTTTATTCCACGGTCCCTGGAATTAATAACTTAAACTGTACCCATGTCTTTATTATTTGTGACCAGATAATATTTGTATGCATAGTCAGGAATTTAGGCATAGTCAGGAATATTCTTTTCTTATATACTTTTGAGTTGATAAATACATATTGGCAAACATCCTCTTAATGAGGTAATTTGTCAGATTATTTGGTGTTATCCTAGATAAGTTTGTTTTAATAGGAAATGGTACATTTAATAGATAAATATCAGAGTTTGAATCTCAATCTGTTTCAAAATAATCTCAATGTGATTATTTTTACACTAACAAAATGACTCCCTTATCAGCATGTTTAAATAAAATTTCCATTGAAATAAATTTTTTTATTTTGGTTTGAGTTTTTAAAAAATATATTGATAAATCAATTATGAATTTGTGCCCAAACAGATTGATAATTTGATCTATTCATGATTCCCTCTTTCCTGACTAAAGCGTCAGTCCTAACTGGCATAATGTGATGCCGCCGCCACCATGCTTCACTGTCAGCTTATTTAATGCTGTGTTGTCTTGTCCTTGACAAGAAATCTTGTCCTTGTGCAAGTTTTGGAGGGATGTCTTTTTCTCGTGATGACACTAAGGTGTCCATACTGATGCTTTTTTTCTTGTGTTCTACGGTACATTTAATGCATCAGAGATTAGTTTGTACCCCGCTCCTGATCGATACCTTTAGACAGTGAGATCCTGCAAGTGCTTCATTAATCATGGCTTCGGAAATCCGAAGAAAATAACATTCATGTTTAGGATGAAGGAATCTGAGGTTTCCCATGCAGGAAACTGGGTAAATTGGGCAATCATATTCTTAAAATGGGTAAATTTGACATCCTTTTCTGCTCACATCAATTGTAAAGAGTGTTTCTTTGTGGTATCATGGCCATCCTGTCAAATTGAACTAGTCTTTTCTTATCAGCACTCTAGATAACGGAGTGGATAGTTAGACAGTTCCAAATAAATAATTTATTACAGTTTTCAATCAGTGGTCCTATAATTTGTGAGAACTCTGGCCTTAATTTTTTGTCCTAGTCCAGCCTTGCTGTTCAGACTCATAGCTTTAAAAAGCTGTTTAAACATAGCTTTTACTACCGTCTAATCATAAACAAAGACCTGGGAGCCGAGAGTGAATCTGGCTTTTCAAAAGGATTTACTAACCTGCCCACCTACACAGCCAGAGATTGTCCTGAATAAAATAATTCAATCAGTTGTGCAGGATCTATTTCTGCTTCCACTTTGCTGGCTTGGGTCCTTTATAAGGTCTCCCGCTGCTTTCCCTCTGCCATAATTCAACTCGCTCTCTTTCTCTCTCTGTCTCTCCCATCCTGTGCCTTTAACCTCATCCTCTCAAAAAAAGTGATGTTGCCGTGGTGACAGCATTCTCACCAGCCAGAGCGCGCGTCTGCAGTCCAAAGCACTTGGTTAAATATAGGAATGTGTCACGTAAAGATGAAGGCATGAAAAAACAGGAAGCATTTAAACACCTATCCATGCTGCTATCAGTGTTAATAGTCATAATCAATATATCATTTGGTTTTTATTTCTAGAAGTAAGCTATAGTATAAAGATGTTCTAACATAGTTTCCTGCCCCTATGAAAATGAACTGGGTCATAGAACAGCTGTTAATTGTTAGAATGAAATAGACCTTCTCGTGTAAGGGGAGATATGAGAACAGAATTTTCAAGCTTTTATTTTAGGATTGATTATTATAATAGATGTGCACAGAAGTGAAAGCTGTGAAAGCCAGTGTGCCCAGTTTGCTGAATATAAACATAGAACAACGGAGGGCCTCAAACTATACTTTTATGTCTTTAATATAAGCTGATAAACTGATTTATAAAATAATCTGATGAACTGATTTATATAATATGATATATCATATGTATATCATCAGCATAAAAATAAAAGTTAGCATGTTCAAAGGGGTGGTTATGAATGCAAAGCAAATGTGGGCTTACATCCGGACCTTGTGGGACACCAAAACTGAATGAATGAATTTTCATCTGTATTAAAAAAGAAATTCATACATAATTTTTTTAAATTCGTTTATCTGTCATATCTTTAACACACCATTTAATTTTTGTGTATCCATGCTGCTGGAGTCTCAGGAACTGATTTGTTTAATTGTATATAAACGCCATAAAAGTATAAGACAACATGCCCATGGTGCTGGATATTCAATTCAATTCAATTTAATTTGTATAGCACTTTTAACAATTGTCATTGTCGCAAAGCAGCTTTACACAATCAAAAGAATTACGTATTTAAGCTTGTATGGAATGTGAATGTGTATGAATCAAAATGGTCAGATAGTCCCTGATGAGCAAGCCGAGGGCAACAATGGCAAGGAAAAACTCCCGATATAGACGTCAAACAATAGCGGGCCTAAAGCATGGCTTTGTATTATACCTTCTTGCACTCACATAGGCTCTAAAGTGTACAAGTGGCCATTTATTAAATTTTTAAATGTACTTAAAATTTAGAAGATTAAATTTTATATTGCTGTACTGATGAAGCTAGCTGAACTGATTTGTTTAATTGTGCAAAATTTGTGTAGAAGTGACAACCAATGAGCCCAAAAGGCTGGGTATAAATGTAGAAAAAAGCGGGCCTAAAGCCGAATCTTGGAGTACGCCTTATCGCACTTCTAAAGATTAAATGTGTCCATTTATAATTAGAATTTATATTTTGTAATTAGAATTTAGAATACAAGGTTTGTATTTGTATTGTACTGATGAAGCTAGTTAAACTGATGTGTAGTATTGTAGAATATCTGTGTAAATGTTTAAACCAGTGTCTCTAAAGGGCCGGATATAAAGGGACACTATAAAGGGCCCTTGCCTTTGAAGACTAAAGGCAGGCATTTTCTTCTATTTTATTTATTTGCATATACAGTAGGTTTCAGAAGAAAGGAAGTTTTGTTCTCTGCATGCTTTTATTTTTTTCCCCAGACACTTTATTGCACTTAATAAGCCTTTGAAGAAAGACGCCAGCCATTTTCTGTCATTTTACTGAATTTGTTTTTCAGCTTTTATGTTTTCAGTTGCACATAGCTGGGTTGTCATGATTGGCTGAACTCGTTCGTATGTAGGAATTATTTGTCTGGGAGTAGAAGCCAGCAATTTATATAAACTTAGTATAGAAATACTGGTGTACTTACTTAGACTTAAAGAGAAAAAGCAGCTATATTTTGTCAGTTTTGTATTTGTGTTATAATTATTTCATTAATTAATATATTTGTGACACACAGTTTATTGATATCACATGAAAAATTTGATAATTTCTACTAACAATCTATATTAAAACTATTATAATTATTTATGTGTCTAATATCAGATTAATTGATGCTATTAAGACAAAGGAACATTAAGGATGTTACAGAAGGAAAAGAAAATGAAGGTCATTGGAAAGAAAGAAAGAGAGAGAGGGAGAGAGGTGACTTTCTGCTTTAGTTACCTCTCAGAGGTCTAACCCCCCCTTCCCACCCCACATGATGCAAATCATCTCCCCTCGTGAATCTCCAGCTCCCTAATTCATCGCCTAGAGGCACGAGATTAATCGTTACCATTATTAAGATAACACAGAATGAGAATTCCTCAACTTGTCCCTTTTCGCTCGTTTCTCTCCGCAGGTGTAACAAAAGAGGATTACGAAATGAGATCCGGGGTTCATATTAATATTTGGTCAATTACTCGAGTCATATTAGTTTGATCTTTTCTGTGGAGGGGCAAAAAGAAGGGGGATGTTAGCGTGAAAATGAGCGTTAAGCTGTCAGATTTGTGTGTGTTACACTGTGTGATTTTATTGCACTGTATCATTATTATTTAAATCAGGCCGTGTAGTTTGGCTTTAAATATTAAAAATAAATTAAATCATTAAACATTATATTACACATCACTAACAAGTGGTAATAAGTGGATAATGATGTAATAGCTCAGGCATGGAGGTTTCTAACTGTTCCTAAACAATAAGTCTTAGTAATGAACCGAACCTGTGTGTTATTTGAGTGTGTTAAGACCTCGAAAAACCCATCGCCACCCGGTTGCATCGCACAACTTGCACACATCACACACTATACAGTCAGTTACTAATGTCAGTTTGGGCTCTAAATATTTGTTGAGTGTGTTAGTGTGTTAGTGTGTGTGTGTGTGTGTGTGTGTCTGAGGGTTAGTGTGTGTGAGAGTGAGGGAGAGAGGTGTGTGTGTGTGTTAGTATGTGTGTGATGTGTGTGAGACATGTGACTTGTCAGTGTGTGTGGGTGTGGGTGAGTGTTAAAACTTGTGATGTGTGATATACATGAGTATGAGTGTGTTTGTGTATACATGCGCATGTGTGTCTGTGTGAGTGTGAGAGTGTTAACATTGTGATATAAGTGTTTGTGCGTCTGTGCGTTGTGAGAGACGTGTGTGTGTACGCGTGTGAGTGTTAACATCTGTAATGTATGTGTATGTATGTGTGTGTGTGTGTGTGTGTAAGATGTGTTTGTGTGTGTAACTGTGAACATTTGTGATGTGTATGTGTGTTCAATAGGCAGATGCTGGAAAATAAGCATCACACTATGATGTTACTCAGTGTGATGTCACTGAACGTGATGTCACTGAACGGGTCACTGAATATAAGGCCACACAGAAAGTTATTAATCATTTTTCGTTGTAAGTTCAAGACATTATCACGGCTGACCCGTTTAAGATATTAAAAATCCCTCTGCAATTTTGCGTCATCAATGTCTTTAGATCACATCGGCCCGGTTTGGTGACAATCGTATAAATTCCCTAGGAGGAGTTTATCAAAATCCATCGGGTGCGTATTTGCAAACAACCCAAAATAACCGGCCTTCTGTTGAGTTGAGCCCATGACATCAATGAGCTCTGAATGTGTACCGAGTTTCGTGTGCCTACATGAAAGTGTGTATGAGCTATCCAGCAAAATCTCGTCTGGGGGCCTCGGGGGCCCCGGGCCACGCGACTCCCAGGCATCCTAATGGCAGAAGATTCCAACCTGTCTGCCAATTGTCATGAGTTTTTGAGCATGTTAAGACCCTCAAAAACTCCAAAAAACAAGAGGGTCCTAATAATTTTCGGTCACAGTTGAGTGAAATATTATATAGTGTGTATGTGTATGAATTTTCAGTAAGAAACACAATGTAAGAAACACAATGTAATCACTAACTGAATCGTTAAGCTTTGCATTACTATGAAAAAAACACTAGTTTGATTATGCTGTAAATAAAATATGTGTATTTTTTCAATTAATATGGAAATCTTACAGTATCTTAGCATTGTGTTATTCACTTCATCACTAGAGTTAATATCTGCTAATAATAAACTGGATGGATATCATATTGACACGCTTTTAGGGCCGAACTCCAGAGAACCCCTTAAAATTTTTATTATAAATATTCTGATGTGTCACTGAATATACAAATTAGCTGTTAATTTCTTTAACAACAACAATAAAAAATTAAAGTTTGTGATTATTGGTTTTTGGAAGGAAGTCCGAATCGATGCTACGTCATTGATCAGCATCGCACTTAGAGATTACATGAGAATCTGTCCTTGGGCTTTGTCTCTTTTATCCTATGGGTTGCCATATTGGATCATTTGATGCACAAGCTCTGGCAGAGGTTTTACATCGGATGCCCTTCCTGTCGCAACCCCCCCATTTTGTAATCTGGCATTGCATGGGATTGTACAATATTATGATATTGTGGGATCAAAGCATCTTTGTAGGTCACTCTGGATAAGATTCCTAAATATAGAGTAAATGTAAGTGTATGGCTTAAGGGTCTCGCCCATAGGGGACCTGGTGGTGCCGGGGCTCGAACCCCTGCCCCTCTGATCAGCAACCCAGAGCCTCAACTGCCTGAGCCACAGTTGCCCTCAGTGCATTTGTCTTTGTGAAAACCTCAATAATGTGATAGAATCTGTGCCTCGACACATCTTTAAACACGCAAGGAACCGGAGAGTGGATTTAAAAGACGTGTAAAGACGAAGGGATTCAGAACTGAAGCCTTGATCTGCCTAAGAGCGTCAGTGTGATTAGGAAAAGTGAGTGAAGGAGGAGATGATGGGCAGAATCAAGAGTGTGTGTGTGCGCAAATATATGAGAGAGAGAGAGAGAGAGAGAGATTGAACGGAAAAACACGCCCGAGACGGAAACCCTCCATTTCAATTTTGACAAATCCTCTTAAACATGGTTAGGGCTTAATTACGGGCTGCTCAGTGTTGTGAAGTCATTTCTCACACCGCTGACAGATAGCACGGTCTCGACTAGCTCGCGCAGGCTACGCCAAAAAAAACTAACGAGGGTCTGCTTTATTTATTTATTTATTTATTTATTTATTTTCCAGAGTTACCCAGCTGTAACAGCCTAGTTAAGCACTACAAGCTGCTCTGAGGCCCATTAGCCCCTCTCAGTTCCTGGGGTAATTGCCTGACACAGGCACAGAGCCCTGGCACATTTAGGAGGCTTCAAACAGCCTATTAAAGCTCTTTATCTCCATCACACGTGCCGATTCCAGTGAAGAGGGAACCACAATATGGAAAATAGGGACGAGTCGAGAGGCGAAGCGTCCGTCGGATCATTCGCGCCCTCGGAGACAGAGCCGCAAACTGACGAAGCTGACTGTGTGCAAAATATTTATTATGTCTGATATCTGACGTGGATTTATCCCAGCGCTGGTGAATTCTTCATTCTTGATGGATCAAAATTTTTGTACGTTATGCAGTTTTGTAATATCTCAAACATTAACATTTAACAAATGGGACTGGCACTGCATGCAGAGGCTGGGTAGTATAGAGATGGGGTGTGGGGCAAACCCACCGATGGTGAGGCTCGAACCCGAAACCTCAGATTTGAAAATTTAAATACTACATCCTTAGCCACCTGAGCCACCGCTCCCACGTCTTACGTTTAATGTATTCTTGTAAAAATAGTTCCCCTCAAAGGTCGCTCGAGCGCGAAACTTTGGTTTGATCCAAACATCCATCTAGGAGCTTTTTATAACGAACCTTGAGGTTCAGCACACCTGGTGATGTTTCCTCAGTCGTCTTATTATCCGCGTTAAACGTGCCGTTATCGCACGCAGCCGGGTGACCACGCTGCGATTATGGAAAGCCATTAAGGTCAAACTTGGTCATATGATTAATTTATGTTAAAAAAAAATTGTAGCGCGTTAAAATTACACGTTAGAATATTCACGTGTTAATATTGAAAGCCCTAATTATAAGTTTATATTAATTTGTAATCTGTTATAGTTTCTATGGTGACAGCTCGTTACCATGCAGTCGGTATAGTTGTATACAGTATGGAGACATTTTCTGTAAGAAGTAGTTCATTTAAGGCTCACGGAAGGAGTTTCCAGTGTCAGAGGTGGTTCTAGGACAGAGAAGGGTATAGGAGCGACCGCTTTAGCCGATGTAACTTGTTTACAGAACTTTATATGTATCTATAAACAGTCAAAAATGATCAGCATTGTGTTGTGTGGCTTAGAAGTTAGTGTTGTCGCCGTGCACCTCCAGGGTGGGGGTTCGATTCCCGCCTCGGGTCCGTGTGCACTTGGCGTTCGCAAATTGAATACTTTTCGATGAAAGCATGCCTGAGGTGTGCGCCTCCTCCGTTTCTACATTCCTCCCTAATCAAATCTTAATACAATCTGCGATGTGAATATCAGCGCTAACTAACTAACTAACAGACGGGCGACGTCGCCGTACCCGAAGCCTCCTTCCATCCGCGCGGCTGCTTTGTTCCTTCCCTACAGCCTCAGCGATCAATTCTAATCCATTAGGATTCCTGCACGTGTAATTAGCTTAGACGCCTCGCTTTATTCTCTCAGTAACCGTTTCTCTGCTTTTCACTTTTATTTTCCATCACTATCAGCCGAAGCCCGGCGTTCGCAAGTGTAATCCCCCATTAACTGAATTTAACTTCAATTATTTTCCGAATTATCACAGAGCTAATTGGAGTTGCGCGCTCGCTCCTCATGTAGACTGCAGACTGTCTCACAACCGCTTAATTACACTCGTCTCTACAACACATCCCTCTCTTCCTCTCCTCGCTTTCTCTCCTTCTCTTATATTGACTCTAATTAAGCTCATCTCTCTCTTTTTTAACATTTTACTTTCAATTCACTGAGCTCTCTCTTAATTCTTTTAATTCTTTCTAATTCAGTGAGCTTTATTGTCTACTCTCCCTCGTTCGCTCTCTTTTTTAAAATAAATTAATTTTAATTCAGTAAGTGTTACTGTCGCGCTCTCTCTTTCTCACACACACACACACACACAGATACCTCCTCTCTTTGTCTCTCTCTCTCTCTCTGTCTCTCACTTTAAAAAAAAAATCACGGTTCAAATCATTTAGCTTTACTGTCTCGTCTCTCCTGCTCTCTCACTCACACTGTTTCTTTCTCTGTCTAACTCACTCTCTCTCTCTGTCTTGCTGTCTCTCTCTCTCTATTGCTGTCTCTCTCTCTTGTGTCTAACTCACTCTCTCTCTGTCTTGCTGTCTCTCTCTCTTTTGTGTGTCTCTCTCTCTGTCTTGTTGTCTCTCTCTCTCTATTGCTGTCTCTCTCTCTATTTCTGTCTCTCTCTCTGTCTAACTCACTCTCTCTCTGTCTTGCTGTCTCTCTCTCTCGTCTCTCTCTCTCTTGTGTCTCTCTCTCTCTCTCTGTCTTGCTGTCTCTCTCTCGGTCTTGCTGTCTCTCTCTCTCTCTGTCTTGCTGTCTCTCTCTCTCTATTGCTGTCTCTCTCTGTCTAACTCACTCTCTCTCTGTCTTGCTGTCTCTCTTCTCTTGTGTGTGTCTCTCTCTCTCTGTCTTGCTGTCTCTCTCTCTCGTCTCTCTCTCTCTTGTGTGTGTCTCTCTCTCTGTCTTGCTGTCTCTCTGTCTTGTCTCTCGTCTCTCTCTTGTGTCTCTCTCTCTCTCAGTTGAGTTCAGTAGGGCTTTATTGGCATGAATGTTTAGCAAAGAAAGTACATTGTTGCCAAAGCATTTAGAAAACATTAATTACATTTTAAATAACATCACTGTGAATTTATAAACAAATATAAACATTATAAACATATTAAACATGAAAGAATAGCATTAGGTAAACAATAAAAAAGCGAAAACCACAAAAACAAAACAAAAAAACATCAATATTCTCTCTTTCTCTCTCTGTCTCACTGTCTCTCTCTTTCTCTTTTCAGTGAGCTGTTTCTCTCTTTCTTTTTCACTCTCCCTCGCTCACTCGCTCTCTCTTATTTATTTATTTATTTTATTTAAATTCAGTGTTACTGAGACTCGCTTTCTTATTTTCTTACATTTTCGTTTTCATTCTTATTCTGTACATCTCATCACGGTTGTACATCACCTTTTCTCTCTCTCTGCTTCATTGTCTCTCTTTAAGTCTTTGTCTCTTTGTCTCTATCCCTTATTCCGTCTTCCTGTCTTAGTCTCTCACTTGTTGTCCTTCTCTGTTTCTTTTCCTTTTCACACACATACACACACTCACACACTCCAGGCAATTTGTAAACACCAATCAGTCTAATCTGCATGTTTTTGGACTGTTGGAGGAAACTGGAGAACCCGGAGGAAACCCACCAATCACGGGGAGAACATACAAACTCCATGTACACAGAGACGGGAATCGAACCCGGACCCTGGAGGTGCAAGGCGACAGTGCTAACCACTACCAGTGTGTGTGTGTGTGTGTGTGTGTAATAATTACCCTAATGAAGGGTGCCAATAATTATGAAGTTAATGTAGCCCAACAGAACACCCTGAAAAGTTATATTCCTCTTATGCAACATTATTCACTAAATTGCAACACATTATTTTCTTTCTTTCTTTTGTTCTTTCTTTCTTTCTATTTTTTCTTTCAGTTATTCTTTTATTTATTCATCATTTTTACTTCTTTTTTCTTTCTTTTTCAATTCTGCTTCATTCATTTTTTTCTTTCTTTCTTTCCAATGTTTCTTTCTTTTATAATGTTTTTTTTCAAGATCCTGTCTCCATCTCTGACTTATTGTCCTTCTCTGTCTCTTTTTCCTTGTTTATTTTCCTTTTTAGCCTCACTCTATCTGTCTATCATTTTTTTCTTCTTTAATTAATTCACATGACTTCATCAAATAATTGAGCATTATTATCTTCTCTCTCTTTCTCTTACTCTCTTTCATAATCTCACGCTATCTTACTTTATCTCTCTACTGTCTCTATTGTGTTGTCTGTTTATCTGTCTGTTAGTCTCTCTCTCTCTCTCTCTCTTTCACTTTCTCATGTCTTTTAACCTCACTCAATCTGTCTTGCTCTCTTTAATTGTCCCTGTCCCTAAATTTCTGTCTTGCTCTATTTGTCTCTCTCTCTCTCTCTCTCTCTGCTCTGTCTCTCACATATGCATTAATCTCCCTCTGAATTATTTTGCCACCCAGTTTCTGCTTCTTTCCTGCAAATCCGGCTCATGTGATGGGTGATTTTTGGTGAAATCCTGTGTGTGTGTGTGTGAGTGTGTGTGTGTAGCGGTTGGTGGATTAGTGAAAGGAACAGGCTACATCGGGTCAGACAGACTGTCATTTCTCTTTCCTGCTTCAGCACATTTTCCCTCAGGGCTTTAGGAAAGCAGATTTATTCCGCGTCTACATTATGACTGTCCGATGTGACAGGAGCGGGAGGGAAAAAAAAAAAAAAACGTCCCTTTCGTCAGCACAAAAACAGGATTTATAGTGCGACGTGTGTCACTGTGAAACATGTGTTCTTCAGCGTGTGAATATTTAATGTGCCTGTATTTTAACCACAGCTAGTCTGACTGTTGTGAACTCTCTCATTTTATTTAAAGCTCATTTAAGGCTTTTTTCTTTTTCTTTTTTTTTCCTCCTAAACAGCATGACCCGCCCCTGGTGGTGACGGATCTCTACGAGGACATTAAGGATGGCGTGATGCTCTTAGCGCTCCTGGAAGTGTTGTCTGGGCAAAAGCTGGTAAGAAGACTGAAGGAGTAAATCCTTTAAAACTGAGCCGTCCAGATGTTTGATTACAAAAAAACTCCCGTAAAATAAAATACTAAAAAGAATCCATGAAGATACTTTGCGTCTCTTGAGAGGAATAATGTCACCAAGGATTCCGCAAGATACTGTACCACGAGGTGCGAGGGGAGAAAAGGTCGCCTCTGCCATGAGGTTACAAGATATAAGTTTGCACAAACCTGGAGCTGTAAAGAAGCTTGAAATATTCTGAGGCCTAAAGAAATGTTAGATGAAGGGCCTCCGAGTGGCGCAGTGGTAAAGTTCTCGCCCCATCATCTGGAGATCGCGAGTTCGATTTCCGGGGTGATTCTGTAACCCCTCGCAGCCGGAGGTCTAGAGGGAGCTGATTGGCCGAGCTCTCTCAGAGGGGAGGGATGAGAGGTACTTCGTGCTCC
>JAQMYJ010000020.1:17167820-17182989 GCA_030014305.1 Clarias laeviceps
ACAACACCGCGTGTGTGTGTGTGTGTGTGTGTGTGTGTGTGTGTGTGTGTGTGTGTGTCAGGTCTGGCTCTGATCGATATTGGCGAAGCTATGAGAGAGCTAGGTGAGGTTAAGGACGCGTTGGACATGGAGGTGAAGCAGAACTTCATCGACCCGATGCAGGTGTTACATGATAAAGACCTGAAGGAGATCCAGGTACACATCACCAATATTACATTCTTCTATCAATGTCATATCATATATATATATATATATATATATATATATACACAAGTAGTGACATATATCATATATCATTTCTGTACAGATTCCAAGCCACACTGTGTATCAGGTTATAACTGTCATTTTGTTTTAAATCAAGAGAATCTTTATTTCTTCATTGTAAATCTGTCACATTGTGCCCCCTGGTGGGAGTTTGAGTGTAGGACAAGTGCTGGTTAATATGTGTATACCTGTTTGCGTGTGCATCTGTCTGTCTCAGCACCACCTGAAGAAGTTGGAGGGGAGGCGTCTGGACTTCGACTATAAGAAGAAGCGGCAGGGGAAGGTGACCGAGGATGAGATCAAGCAGGCGGTGGAGAAATTCCACGACTCGAAGGACATTGCTGAGCAGAGCATGTTCAACCTGCTAGAGAGTGACGTGAGTACTCTGTTTCCTGTCACTGTGTCCTCACTGTAATGTGTTATGGTGTTATTAGTGATGTCATATGAATTTGTTTTCCTGGTCTGTAAATTTGAGTTTGCTAGTTGTCTCGGAATCTTGTCTGCCGTTCTGTATGGAATTGTATTAATTATGTAAACGGGTTCTGAAACATCCTGTATACCAGTGTTATCCTTAGTCTGATAGTCCTGGGCCGCACGGTGGCTTAGTGGTTTGCACCTCAAGGATCTGGGTTCAATTCCCGTCTTGGTTCTGTGTGCGTGGAGTTTGCATGTTCTCCCTGTCCGGGTTGGGTTTCCTCAGGTTGCTCCGGTTCCCTCTCACAGTCCAAAGATGTGTATATTAGGCTAATTGGCATTCCTCCGTAGTGTATGTGTGTGCCCTGCAATGGGTTGGCACCCCATCCAGGGTGTACCCTGCTCCGTGCCTTAAGCCTCCTAGGATAGAGGATGAAGCGTTATAGACAATGAGTGAGAGAGTGTGTTAGTACTGCCTGGTGTATTATCTTTGTCTGACCACACGGGGGAGCACTTTGTTGATAGAATTGATTGGAAATACTCCTCTGACATGTAATAGAGCTCTATCTAGTGGTTCTTTCTGATATGACACCGCAACTATACCCCTGTATTCCTAGTGTATTTCACAGAAAAACTGTATAAATAAATAAATTTTATATATTTCAGGAACGTTTACTGATTATTTATAGATGATAAAGGGATCCCAAGCCTATATAAGTTCAGGCTGACAGGATTTCTTAGAGGATTTCCAACTTACAAGCAAGCTAGCTTCTTTTAATAATAATAATAATAATAATAATAATTTTTTTTTTTTTAGTTTTAGTAAATATTAATACAATTGCTAGCTAATTTGTGAGCTAACCTGACAGGATTTGTGACACAAAGTTTTATTATTAATCATCTGCTAATCACAGCAACCGAGGATTAGCGCCTTGCTAACCGGACAGGATTTCTGAGAGGATTCTGAATGTTTTCGTCTGTGTGTGTGTGTGTGTGTGTGTGTGTGTGTGTGTGTGTGTGTGTGTGCAGGTGGAGCAGGTGAGTCAGGTAGCTGCTCTGGTGCAGGCTCAGGTGAATTATCACAGACAGGCGGCGGAAATCCTGCAGCAGCTCTCCAGCAAGATTGACGACAGGTGTGTGTGTGTGTGTGTGTGTGTGTGTGTGTGTGTGTTTTAACATGTAATCTGCATTGTTATGTGAAAACTGATAACAGAGGTGTTTTACAGAATTAGAGAAACTTCCAGTAAGCCGAGGAAGGAGTATACGCCCAAACCGCGGGACATGCTCGACTTGTCCCTGAGCGAGAGTCACAATGGGGGATTGGGACATAGCCGAGCTGCTCCCCGCTCCCCGGGTCAGTGTAACACAGCATCACATCTCACACACACACACACACTGCACTTTCTGACTCTCTCTCTTGAACTGTCCCTGTCTCCAGACGTCTGGTCAGTGCTCTATATATTTTAAACCAAATTAAACCATAGTGTTGACTTGCTTGATCCTTTCTTAAAAATCGAGTGTTTGAATTGCGGAAGATTTGAAGCTGCAGACTCACTTAAAGTTCTTTCTATTTTTTTCTCTTTCCCTAGCCCCCCTGGACCACCCGTGTTGCCGCGCCCTGTATGACTTCGACCCAGAGAACGAGGGCGAGCTGGGCTTTAAGGAAGGTGACATCATAACGCTGACCAATCAGATCGATGAGAACTGGTATGAAGGGGTGATAAATGGCCAATCAGGATTCTTCCCTGTTAATTATGTCGATGTCCTGATGGCCCTGCCACATTAATCCGCCCTGGAGTCCGATCACACACTGCTCCTGGAGAGAGAGAAAGAAGTGATAATTGCAGTAATCATTAGAAGAATGAAGAAAGAATATTTATCTTTCTGTTTTCCCTTGTTTCTCTTTTCTCTCCTGTGTTCTGTACATTTCTCTCTGTTTTGTCTTTGTGTATTTTTCTCTGATTCTATCTCTCTCCATCTCTCTCTTTCGCACTTTTCTCCTTTATGTCGTGTTTGTGCATGATGTAAGAAACATTTGCACTTTGAAGGAAATGTATTAATAATTTATTTTATTTTTATTTGGTGTAAGGTAAACAAAGGTTTTTTGTTGTTGTTGATAAAGCGTCCATCACCTCCACGCAGAGAGACCGCGCAGACAAACAGCCCAGGTGGAGTTTCTTCCCTTGCAGATTTTATTAGGAAAATCATATTCATAACGTCATTAAGACAAATCTATGACCATACTGTATTAATGATTTTTTTTTGTTGTTGTCTTTTTCTGCATGCGGAGTTTCACTCGAACACTCTTCACATGAATTAAACTTTATTTAAGTATAAAGATTATAAAAATTAATCACAGTATTAAACTATGACAACAACGTGAAAATTAAACTGTGACTACGCGAAAAGCTGAATATTTAATATTAATAAACACACACACACAAACACACACACACACACACACACACACACGGTGTGAAGGTTAATGTTCCCCTCTGTATTTCTGTGTGAAATTAAACTGTGAGAGTTTTCTTAAATAATTAAACTGTAATTAATATCTATAACCTGAGAGAAAAAAACGTTACAGTCAATGTTTATGATTTAAATTAAAATGTACTCTTTAATCAAAATAATATTAAAATAAATGATAAGTATAACAGTGTAATTCTGCATCGTGTCGGATGATTTCTTAATCCAGACTTTTTGGCTACAGAATTACTCAGCGTTGTTATGCAAGTTGTAAGATGCAAATACACTGTTAATGTACTTACAGTAAGTAGAATTTTCATGTATCTGTACTTTACTTATTTATACTTCTGGCAACTTTCACTTTTTCCTCCACTACTTTTCATAACTGAAATGTGTACGGGGTGCTGAATAGCCAACTATGGATTAGGACTTGTGTCTTCAGGCTCTTGCTGAACAATCCTATTTTATAAATTACAAACCCTTCTTTACAGCTTACTTCAGTGACTAGTCAACAATACCCAACCATAACCCAGTGTCATGTTCGGTACCCTTTTGTTTTCAGGTGTGGCTGCAAGCTTGAGAAAATACAAATTCAATGGATCGTCCAGCCCCAGCCCCAGTACCTCCTCGTCCCACAGTCCTGTTGGTGAGCCGAGTTCAGACTCCAGCCGCACCGCAACTTCATCGAACCCAAAATTCTCTAAGATGGAAATTCTCATATTCATCAAGAGTGACATTTTAGGGCCTCAGAGTGGCGCAGTGGTAAAATGCTCGCCCTATCATCCGGAGATTGCTGGTTCGATTCCCAGGTGATGCTGTAATGTGTCTCGCAACCGGAGGTTTAAAGAGAGCTGATTGGCTGAGCTCACTCAGAGGGGAGGGATGAGAGGTACTTCGTGCTCCCACATTAATCACGGTTCTACAGCCAATCAGGGGCGTCTGTGAGCTCACGGAAGCGGAAGGAGCGGATAGCGCTGTCCTCAGAGTGTGTGACTCCGCCCCCAACGCTGTGTGCGCGAGCAGTTCGAAAAGATACGGTCGGCTGGCGTCACATGGGTCAGAGGAAACACGTGATAGTCTTCGGCCCTCCCGAAGTAGTAGCCTTAATGTGGGAGCCCCCTAGTGACAGGGAGGACGACCAAATTAGGGAGAAAATTGGGGGAAATTGGGGAAAAAAAAAAAAATGTTAGATAGTATCGACTGGGGTGTACGTATTCTGTTTGTTGTTTCTTTCTGTTGGGATTTCTTTTTCTTTTTCCTTTTTTTCTTGAGAGTATTCTGTTTAGATTTAGTTCCTTCTTTCTTTGTTTTCTTTAACTCACTCAGTTTTTTCCCACAACTTATTTTCTTCTTTTTTTCTTTCTTTCTTTCAAGTATGTTTCAAGTTTGTTTACTGATTCTCACCGGAATGATTTCTTTTATTTTAATTTTTTTGTTGCTGGTTTCTTTCTTCCTTTCTGTTAGGATTTCTTTCTTTCTTTCTTTTTTCTTTTCTTTAATTTACTCAGTTTTTTCCCACAACTTTCTTTCTTTCTTTCTTTCTTTCTTTCTTCTTTTTATCTTTTATTCTTATATTCAATTTTTCATGTCTTTCATTTCATTTTTTTTTCTTTTTTACTTTTTTCTTTAGTTTGTTTAGTTAGTTCTTTAGTTAGCTGATTCTTACTGGAATGATTTCTTTGATTTTTCTTCTTGTTTGTTGTTGGTTTGTTTCTTCCTTTCTGTTGTGATTACTTTATTTCTTTGTTTCTTTTCTTTCTTTTTTTCTTTCTTTCTTTCTTTTATTTGTTTGTTTTTTCCCATGAAGTATTGGACTAAATCCTTTAAACTGAACCGTCCAAATGTTTGTTTACAAAAACCTCCTGTAAAATAAAATACTAAAATGAATCCATGAAGATTTTGACAATACTTTGTGTCTCTTGACAAGAATGACAGCACCAAGGATTCCGCAAGATACCAAGAAGTGCAATTTTTAAAAAAATGCTATGAGGTTACAAGTCCAAGTTTAAAATGTAAAGAAGCTGGAAATATTGAATAGTATTGAGTATGGGGTGCCAATAATTTAAAACTCTGCTCTTAATATATGTATATATGTTTATCATATTTTTATACAGTATATAATATAGCATGTTAATACCAGACATGAGTCTTTTTAAACATTATTTATTGCTCACCTTAAAAGGGTGCCAATAATTATAATGCTCAAGAATGCAGTTAACATCTAAATCTGAATATCTGGAGTACGAAAATAACCAGTGGCCTATTTCCAGTCTAGACAGGCTTTATATAGGACTTCCCTCTCTACACACACACACACACACACACACACACACACATATGCACACTAATACACACACACACATGCATGATCAGGGTGCTCCCATAAGGCCAGCATTGCCTCAGGTCTGTAGTATGTTGTACAAAATGTCAGAAGGCGCTTTGGGTTTCCAGTCGCGCCATTTCATTTATCCTCGTCTTGCGTGTTGGTCCTTTTAATGTTAATCACAGTCTTTGTTTCCATGTGTCTGACTTTACTTCCAGCTCTCTCTCTCTCTCTCACTCTCTCTCTCCGTGCCTATTGAAATGTTCTTTCTTTTTGTTCCCCACCTTCCCCTCTTTGGTCCTTTCCTCGTACCCGTCTTCCTTCCTCCCTCCCTTCCTCCCCCCCCTCTCGCCCCTCGCCGCAGCCTTGTGAGCAGGGCCGCAAGCTCAGAAGGATCCACTGGCTGGCCAACGTGGGAACGGCGCTGCACTTCCTCGAGGGCAGGAGGGTAAGCTTGTTCCTTTCCCAGAGTGCACTGCTCAGGTGAAGCGCTCCGGGTCATAACCGCTCGTCTTGACCCGAATAACCTTGACAGATCTTTTTTTTTCTTTTTACACCAATTTCTCCATGTTTTTCCCAGCTTTCCCCTTCTCTTCCTCCTTCTTCTTTCTCATGAGAGTTACACTTGAGCACTCGCTCAACTCGCGTTTGTTCTTTCTTCAAAATTCCTTACACATTCCTATCCAGAATGAAGCACTTGTACACAATCCAGCTGCTCACATCCTCACAAAGACAGGAATATACACAACTCAGTTTGGCTCTTTATACTTATACAAATCTTTAAAATCATTTGGTTTATTGAGGAGGGAATATACAGTAGAATAGAGGAAAAACATTGACAAGTGATTATCAGTGCTATTTGGGGTGCCAATAATTTTGAATCCTGAACAAAAACTTCAGAAATTAAGGTTATTCAGTGTATTTATCTTTCATATCACATTGTTTTTTTTCTGTGTCTTCCTTTTATACAACATTATTCATTAAATAGCGAAACATTAGTTTCTTTTGTTCTTTCTTTCTTTCTTTTTCATTTTTTTCTTTTTACTTTTTCTGTTTTTCTTTTTTGTTCTTTCTTTTGTTCTTTCTTTCCTTGTCATCTTCTCTCACTTTCATTTTTATTGATTCCTTTTTTTTCTTTCATTGATTTTTCTTTCATTTATCCCTGATCTTTCTTTCTTTCTTTCTTTCTTTCTTTCTTTTTTCTTTCTTTCTTTTTTTTCATTATTTTATCCTTTCTTTCTTTTTTCAAGATTTTATCCTCTTCTTTCATTTATCCTTATAAATCAATATATAAATCAATATAATTTGTTTAGTAATTTTTATTTTTTCTTTCATTCATTCACTTATTCTCAATTTCTTTTCTTTCTTCTTTCAGCCATTTATTTATTCCCAAATTTCTTTTTTTCTTTTGTTTCATTATTATATCCAGGTTCTTTCTTTATTTTTTCAAGATTATTTCCTTTTTCCTTTCTCTTTTTCTTTCTTTCTTTCTTTCTTTCATCCTTTCTTTATTCATTTATCCCAATTTTTTCTATCTTTCTTTTTGATTTTCTATTTTTCTTTCATCCATTTTTTAAGATTCTTTCTTTCTTTCTTTCATTCTTCTTTCATTTATCCTTAAGTTTATCCTTATAAATAAATATATAATTAAATCATATATTTTTTTCTTTTTTCTTTCATTCATTCACTTACTGTATTCGCATTTTTCTTTCTTTCTTTTCTTTTTTCTTTCATTCATTCATTTATTCCCAATTTTTTCTTTCTTTCTTTCTTTTTAGTTTGTTTGCTGATTCTTATTGGAATGATTTCTTTCATTTTATCCTCATTTGTTTTTTTCTTTTTGTTGTAATTTCTTTCTTTTCTTCTTTCTTTCTTTCTTCTTTTCTTCCTTCCCTCGTTCCAGCTGCTAATTCTGATGAGGATTACAATTCAGCATTGCTTTGTTTGTATTTTTCTCATCCCTGATGCCAGTTGTATGAGCTACAGGATTCTCCTTCTCAGAGATAAATCTGTTCATCCCCACACCTGAGTCAGTGTCTGACACTTTGATGAATGTGCCCAGCCCTGTGGTCCAGTCTGGACAAATAGCCGTCTATAAATCCAGTGATTGATTTACTGAGTGATTTGTGACACGCAGAGAAGCAGTGGCTTTGTTTTGCTGTCAGGAATATGACTAATTTTAATCAAATGTTTGAATAAGCCTTGTGGATCTATTCTGCATTAGACATTTGCTTATTCCCAGCATGCTCTGGGGCTGGTGCAGATAAATCAAGATGGAGAGCGACTGTGTGTTGATAGAAGCCATTTGCTTTCATTTGCTATAAATCAGCCTTGAGGTTCACCTTGTAGCTGATGCCTGGACATTATTCATTCTGATCAAGTCACTCATCCACACTGCTGTTAACTCCATTCACTTCCAACTATTTCCATTTGCAGGGTTTGATTTGATTTAAATGACCATGCTCCTCATCCAGTTAGGACAAACAAACATTTTTTTAATATAAGCTGTTTACATCTACCAAGATTCTGTAAATTGCTAAGATTAAAGGCACAAAATAACTTAGATTTTTCCTTTTTATTGATTATTTTGTTCATTTTATTAAGTTGCTCATGTTGCTATGTTGCAGCTGTTGAGGGAGACTTACTGTAGAGCTGACTGTGAGCCAAAACTGATTGGGACTCAGGGCCGACTGGGACTCAGGGCCGACTGGGACTCAGGGCTGAGCGTGACCTAGGGATGACTGATTCCATTGCTGATTGTGAGTGAGAGCTGACTGTGACTCAGGACTGACTGGAACTCAGGGCCGACTGGGACTCAGGGCCGACTGGGACTCAGGGCCGACTGGGACTCAGGGCCGACTGGGACTCAGGGCTGAGCGTGACCTAGGGATGACTGATTCCATTGCTGATTGTGAGTGAGAGCTGACTGTGACTCAGGACTGACTGTGATTTTGGGCTGACTGTGACTCAGGACTGATGCAGGGCTGGTCGTGACTCAGGACTGACACAGGACTGACCGTCACTCACTGTCGGTCACTGCGACTGTCTGTGTCAGTGTCCTGCCTGTGTCCCTGAGCCTCAGTGAAGGAGGTGTGGGTTGTGTCCCCGTCAGTCTCAGTGGCCGTGGGCTGACCATGGCCCAGGGCTAAACGTGACTCAGTGCTGACTGTGATTCAGCGCTAACAGACAGAACTGACAGTAACTCAGAGCCGACTGACAGCTGGTTGTGACAGAGCTGATTGCTGACTGTCAGAAAGTCAGAACTGACTGTAAACACTAAGTGAAGTTTCTTACACACCCAGTGATCCAGTGTGAAAGTGGCAAATACCTCACATATCCATAAAGATCTTTCTTTCTTTCAGTCTTATATTGTTTTCCTTTTACAGTCTTTGTTTCTTATTATTTCCTTCATTCTTGTTAAATTCATTCAGATTCTTGACATTGTTTGCAGGTTTCAGACCCTGTTTTGTTAGTTATTTGATTAATTTGTTGTTTTGTAGTTTTATAAAAAAAATTCTGTATATTTTATGTATTTTTTAATTTGCTTATTTATTATTTTTGTATTTGTTTTGTTTCTGGCATGTGATGTTGTTTATGAGATAAAGTGATTGAGGATACTAGAAGGGGAACATAAAATAAACTGGATTTACACAAATAACTGAGGAATGAACAGTTACGTCTGAGACAGACAGACATGATGAGTGTTATTCCTGATACTCTATCTGTCCTTACAGCACACACTAAAGCTGCACTCACAATACTCCTCCAGGAGGTGAAAATCCAATCTCTCACACAGCTGAGCCTCAGCTACCGCAGTCCTCTATCTCAGCCTATTATCTCCCTCACTCTCACTCTCACGCTCACTCTGTTTGGGTCCTTTAATCCAGGCACCTATGTATAGTGTATATTCTATTACTGCTGTAGTTATTGTACTACACCGTGCACATGTATGTGAATTAATATTAATAGTATGTATCTGATGCTATATTTAAGCCACTGCATGAAAATTTGTAAAAAAAAAAAAAAAAAAAAAAGCTCTGCAGCTGTAGTTTAAAGGAATGCATGTACATTTAAAAAAAATTCGAAGATATTATTTAAATTTCTTTTAGTCAGGTCATGTTCGTTGTCTGAAGTTTACTTTTTTAAAAATTTGATAATTATACTTTATTTTATTTAAATTATACTGCTGATATAATCTAATATAAAATATATAATGTGAAAATTATTACAATCTCCACAGTCCATGAATATACATTAATATATTAACTTTCTTAATAATTTCACTTGGCCTTTGTTTAACATCATCGTTTTCTTTCTCTCTCTCCCTGTTCTGTCTCTGACGTCAGTCTGTGTACAGAGGATCTCCGGTTAGTAATGGCGTATGTCTGTATAATTAAGCACAATATTAATATCAGTGATGTATTAATTAATAACCTTGAAAAGGCTGTGATGAGGATTTGTGTTTACGACAGATCAAACTGGTGAACATCAACACCACGGACGTTGTAGACGGCAGACCCTCTATCGTCCTGGGCTTGATATGGACCATTATATTATATTTCCAGGCAAGAGTGTATTAATTACAACAAAAATGCTGTTTTTTGATGTTTCGCTCTGTCTTTGCGTTAATCTTATCACCATTGTTTCTCATCCCCAGATTGAGGAACTCACCAGCACACTACCGCCTCAGAACGTACAGACTAGCAGCACGTCTTCGGTAGACAGCTCCAACAGCACCGAGGCGACCAGCCCACCTGTCAAACGCAAGCCCCGCCTCTCCTTCCAGGGCGGAGCCAAGAAGGCTCTTCTTAAATGGGTGCAGAAAACCGCTACCAAGTATGAACGTCAATGAACCCTCTGAAGCCCAGTTCTAGTCTCATGAAGTGTATGTCTTAGAGTACTGAATTCTAATGTGGTCACATGATCAAGCGATGAGTGAAGGCAGTGAAGGAAGAAGACATGAACCATCTTAAAATTCCCACTCACATTTCTGGTGCTTTAACCAAATTCAACATTGAAGTTTAGTGTAAAATTGATGAAAATATTCGATCATTATTATTATTTTTATTTATTTATGAAGAGTTAACTTTTGAGCAGAGACTGTAATAGAAAATCTCACTGAAGTAGGGTTGAACATGTGGGTGTTATTGCATCAGAAAATTTAACAGCCAATCACATTCCAGGATGCAAATTCAAGCTATACATGACTAGTGAAAGGGGGCAGGGCTTGTCCACTTCAAATTTCTATCTTTCCAGAATGTGAATTTATTATAGAAGGCAAACATGTACAACCCCTTTTTTTTTTGTGATATGCAGTTGAACTGCATCTACAAGATTTTTATAGTTTATATATAAAATCATTTTGACCTTTAGTGATCAAGATGAAAATTAATTCTTCTTTTTATTCTCGACTTTGTGTAATTTTTTATGGTTACAGGAGACTGGGTCTGGACGTCAGAGATTTCGGTCCTAGCTGGCGTTCCGGTGTAGCGTTCCACGCCGTCATCTTCGCTCTGCGTCCTCAGCTGGTGGACATGGAGCGCGTCTGGAACCAACCCAACAGAGACAACCTGGAGGAAGCGTTCTCATTGGCTGAGAAGGAGCTAGGCATCCCACGGCTGCTCGACCCTGAGGGTGAACATCATCCTATTTAATTATTACATCGTACTTTATTGCATGAATAATTGTTTATATCGCACTGACATTTAAATGTAGTTATGGGGTGAGTGATAAGATAAAAGTGTCACAACATTTGTATGGCACATGATATACATCCTGATATATGCTGTAGAACGGTTAACAAATTGCCAAGAAATACTTTCTACAAACACTTTATGTACTGTTTGTACATAATTTTTACATAAAAGAGAAATGATAGGTACCGTAAAATACTGCAATGGGTTCCAAAAGTATTCGAACCTGAAGTATTCCAACCCATCAGCAAACCGATGTTCTCTTACAGTGAATTCTCAAAGTCACAATTAATTATCAGTAAGTAAGTGGTTCAAATTGAATTAAATCAATCCGTCTGGCTTGTGTATTTCAGGTTTCAGACACTCCGGATGAAAGGTATTGACCTTGCAGAAAAGCATTAGAGTTAAAGATAAGGAAATAAAATTATCATAATGTAGCTATAGGATGTAAAATTATATATATGAGAGTTTGAACATCCCAGTAAGCACTTTTAGATCAAGAGTGAGGAAGTAAAAGGTTTACAACACCAAAACTTTGTGCAAAAACTCAGAGGGAAGTCACGGTGAGGCCAGCAGTCACTTTGTAGAAGTGTCACAGAATACAGTGACTGAGAGTGGACTGGGAAGGTGTGGCTAAAAAGGGGCGGAGGTAGCTCAGTGGTTAATGAGTTGGACTATTGATCGGTGGGTTCCAGGTCCAAACTTCAGTACCACAGCACCCCAATTGCCACTGTTGGCAACTTGAGCAAGGCTCTTAATCCTCCCTTCTTTAGATGTACTGTATGATGAGATAAAATGATAAAGTTGCTCTGAATGAGGTCGTCTGCCAAACACCATAAATGTAACCCATTGCTCAGGAAGATCCATATAAAAGCACAAGAGTAACCCAGTTTCTTCTTGTTTTCTTTTTTTATGTGGCCACTATATTTGTTTAAGTGCTATGTGTGGCACAAACCTACTGTACTGTATATCTCAGGAAACACAGTCCTGACACTAGGACATGGTGGTGGCAGCATCGTGGTCTGGGAATGCCTTTCATTGTCACATTTTGTGCTTCTTGTCAAAAATTGGTACCCTATGTGATTGACGGAGAGCACGGTTCTCTTGGACTCCCATGCACTGATGGCTGTAGCGTTGTCCATATAGTATTTGAGCTCATGATTTCAAGACAACGTGGCCCACTTTTTCCGTTTGGCCACTTTTTTGAATTTTGACTTTGAGAATTTGCTTTCATTAAAAAAACGAACAAACAATCACTGGCTTGAGTACATTCTGTGTAAGTGTTATGGGGCAGAGCTGGCTCAGTGGTTAAGGTGGTTGGACTACTGATCAGAAGGTTATGGGTACAAACCCCAGCACCACCAAGCTTGCCACTATTGGGCCCTCGAGCAAGGTTCCTCCACAACCCTTAACTGCTCAGGCGTACAATGAGATAAATGTATTATTTGTAATCTAAATACTCTGAGGGGGTGAATACTTTTGCAATGCACTGTAATTGTAGAGTAGACGTCCGAGCAGACTAGAGACTTTTGCTTATGATTCCCTGTGGTTTATTTTTGTCTAATCTGACACGTGCTTTAGATGTTGACGTTGATAAACCAGATGAAAAGTCCATCATGACGTACGTGGCTCAGTTCCTGATGCATCATCCAGACTCTGCGGAGACGGACAGCATCAGAAACGAGGAGGAGGTACAGTCCATTCCGTGCACCTCCAACCCTTCAGCCGCTTTGTACTGTAAGCCTTTGTGATAAAGTGCACGTGGCGACCTGTGATAGTGCTCCTCAGCTTGGGGTGTTTCTAGTGCTTTTCATATATTGCTCAAGCCAGTACAATTAAATCCTGTTGTACATCCAGATCTCTTTTCTTGTAATTATTTCTCTTCAACAGCATGACGCAAATTGTTGTATAGTTCGTACATACAGTAGCACTATGTCTATGATTGCATGATCGTAGGTTTTATTCTCTGTGCTTGTGTCTTTCCTAAATCCTGTTGTTTCTTTTCATTCTTTATCTCTGTCTCTCTCTCTCTCGCTCTCTCTCTCTCTCTATTTTTTTTTTTAAACCTTTCCTTTAATAACTTGCTGTGTTGTCCTCCTTTGCTCGTCATGCTTGCCTGTGTCCCGTAGTTTGGCTTTGCGCCTGCCGTCTTTGGAGAAATGTCAGAGGTAGGCTCAGTCACGTCCCGTTCCGCGCCCGGAGGCATGCGGTTATGTTTGCTGTCGCCCGAATTACCTCCATTTACAAACATTATCCATATTCCTGATTAGAATGTGAATTATTCTGTTTACACAATGCGCAGAATTTCCCACTGTCACGCTTATTACCATTACATTAGCTCTAAAGCTCAAAGGCTCATTAGCATAACAATAGCTCCTCTACGGCGTCCCGCTAGTCAGCGACGTTGTTGGGAGTCAGACGATAAGCCTCCGACCTGAATAAACAAGGTTTTGTAAAAGGGTTACGCTCGTCCTGGCCTGCTTCGACCTACAAAATCAGCCAAATCAGCTCAGCATCGTTAAAGCGGTTTAGCAATTAGAGCGGTTTGAGCCAGCTTGGCTTTAATGAAGCTGATTGGGAAGTGTAATTGGTCTAAGGAGAAATGTGATAGGAGGAAATACTTAATACCCACCGGGCTCGAGCAAGGTCATGGAGTGCTGCATGGCAACACCGAAAGAAAAGTCGGTGATCATTAAAAGAAAAGGAATGTCACATGTTCACACATGGCAGCACACACGCTCCTTCATCTTGATAGAATTTGCTCCCAGACGTTTGGTGGTAACGCTAACTAACTAACTAACAGGACACGTCAAGTCACCCCCATCTCCCCCCCTCCTCCTCCCCCCCCCTGGCAGTTTCAGCCCCCCTGTTGGGTGGGCGGTTTGGGGTAAATGCACACACTGATGAAAAGAAATATCTCACCCAGCAGGATGTCTCCTCACAGCTGTAAATTGCACGAAAGTCAATCTGGGTTCGAACCCCTTATTGTAATGACGCCCAGCGTCCACCACCAGGCTGTGCAAAATGACTCCGGGTGAGGAAGTGATGAGGTTTTTTTTTTACCTCCTGTCAATGTTCGTTTTTTTTTTTTTTTTTTACATCTGTCTGTCTCTGGTTGTCAGCGTGAACAGAGGAACCTTCTGAGGGAGCTGAAGGTCTGGGCCGATCAGTTGGACCGGGACTGTGCTGAGGCTCAGGCAGACACCGGAGATCTCGGTCAGCAGTACCAGGTACGGCGTAATACAGTGTGCAGAAATGAATAACTGAGTCAGACTCATAACATAGATAGATTAAAAATAATCCCTTTATTACGAGCACAATAAAATATATTGATGGGGTAAAAACACTTTACTACTAAATTATAACTAGTGTACTGTATCACTCTACAGTATATCACTCTACAATACTCCTCTCTATTATATCACTACTATACTATATCAATATACTATATTATATCACTCTACTATATCATATCGCTACTATACTATATCACACTACTATACTCCTCACTATATATCACTACTACACTTATAGCTATACTATACTATATTATATCACTTCTATACTATATCACTCTACTATATATCTACAGTACTATATCACTACTATACCATATTTCTACTCCAGTATGTCACTTCTATACTATACTACTATACTATATCACTCTACTATACTCCTCTCTTTCACTACTACACTATATCTATACTATACTACAGTGGGGCAAAAAAGTATTTAGTCAGTCACCAATTGAGCAAGTTCTCCCACTTAAAAAGATAAGAGAGGTCTGTAATTTTCATCATAGGTAAACCTCAACTATGAGAGACAAAATAATAAGAAAAAAAAATCCAGGAAATCACATTGTAGGATTTTTAAAGAATTTATCTGCATATTATGGTGGAAAATAAGTATTTGGTCAATGACAAAATTTCATCATTGTCATGCTGAAAGACCCAGCCACGTTTCATCTTCAATGCCCTTGCTGATGGAAGGAGGTTTTCACTCAAAA
>JAQMYJ010000020.1:17183420-17196208 GCA_030014305.1 Clarias laeviceps
TACAGGTCTGTGAGAGCCAGAAATCTTGCTTGTTTGTAGGTGACCAAATACTTATTTTACCGAGGAATTTACCAATTCATTCATTAAAAATCCTGCAATGTGATTTTCTGGATTTTTCTGTTTCTTATTCTGTTTCTTATCTCTACTATAATATATCACTTTATACTCTACCATTCTACCGTATGACTACTATACTATATTCACGGTGCTGCAGAACTCTGTGAATTTTCTTCAGGGTCAATTATACAATGTAACAAAATTTTGTCTTTTTCTTGTCTTTGGTCTGAAAGTGTTCTATCTGCATAGAAACTATTAGTTCTGCTTAAACATTGCTTTTGTGACCTTACCAGCGATAAAACTCTTTCAAATTGTTTTAAAATTCCAGTTAAATTCTTAAAAGCTTCTGAAGTATAATTTCCAGAATTTTCTTGAACTCTCTGGAATATTTGACAACATTTATCTAGTATTCTAGAAGTTTCTGGAATTGTCAAGCACTTTCCAGAACTTACTAAAACATTCCAGAAGCTTCCAGTACATGTCTAGAACGTATCCAAAGATTTAAGAGCTTTTAAAAAAATTTTTAATTTCTACAACTTTCTAGAATATTTATAGCAGAATAATACAAAAAAATGCGAGCTCAACATGCTGTTGTGAAAAATTCCAACATCCATCGCCCCAGTGCCGCAGAGAGCCATACCCATGCCTACTCCTCCAAAGAGAGATCAGCACAGGAGAGGATGAAGAAGTTGTTGATCCAGATTACAGACATGCAGTAGAAGGTAGAAACCCAGACTACCCCAACCAAAAAGACCTCAACGACTTGGTCAGAGACCTTGGTCTCACAAAGTTCAAAGCTGAGCTTTTGATGTCGAAACTCAAGCAGTGGAACTTGTTATAGTTATATTGTTATAATTTTGTTCTTGTTATGACCTTGTGTAAGCCAGAAAGTTCACACTCACCCAGTTTTCATATAAATACTTTATGAATTTCAGAAATATTGTCTACGTCACAAAACCAAAGTTTGAAGGAAATTGTACCCATTTTACAAAGCTAATAGGAAATAATTACTATTCAAGGACAAAAGTTGTCTTACATCGTGCTATCTATCTATCTATCTATCTATCTATCTATCTATCTAATTCACCATTATGATTGTTCAGAATTCATTTTCTGTAGCATCGACTAAATACCCCTTATATTCTAGTACATTATCGTTTCTATAGTAACACCTAGTTCATTGTGGCTTTAACAGGGTTACAGAAATGTGTAATTGATGAATAGGGTGAAGCAGTCCAACAGATGAAGGGGTGAAGCAGTCAGCAAGTTTTCTCATAATGCAATATAAGAAGTATTTTTTTATTATTATTATTATTATTATTATTATTATTATTATTATTATTATTATTTTGAATAAACATTTAAGAAAAGCAATAAGAAGCAAGTGCACTGAACTGTCATTTATATCTACTGTAATGTACATCAAAACACAAGTAGAAATATATAAATATTATGATGTGTTATATATTAATAGAAAAAAAATTAACAATTTCAAATAACCCCAAAACATCATGATCATGTTTTCTTTAATCCGTACATGCTGAGCAGTTAGTAAAGTGAACTAATTTCACTTTTTTATTTTTTTAAACATCCAGCTGTCGACTTTTATTTAATACAGTATGAGCCTGTTTATACCCGACTGAACCTGCGCTGTAAAAGGAAGTGATGAGCCAGCAGTCGTCTCGTGGTGTGTGTAATGAGTGTGTGTGAGTGGGCCACGGCCCGCGGGTGTGTTCCATATCTATGGGAAATTACATTGAAATAGAGGGAGAGGAATATAAATACCTTTTATTGCATAAATACAAGGGGTGTTCAAGTCAAACTGGGACTTGTGATGCAATTTCTGGTAAATGAAGGCGTGAAAACAGATTGACATTTACAGAAGACTTCGAACACAGTACGGTGATGCGACTCTTAGCTGCAGTAAAACATTTGAATCTGAGCTGTTCTGATGTGATCCTGGAGGGCCGGTGTCTAGCACAGTCTGTAATTTCCCCACAACACCTAAATACAACCACTGGACCTGGTAATTAGCAGATGAGTTGAATCAGCAGAAACACTGAGTCCATACTGGACTGGAATTGAACTGCCTTGCTGTAGAGGATCAGATAAACAATCTTCTAAATGGACCCATTGAGTGAGTTTATTCAAGTAAGAGTTTATGTGCATGATTAACAGAATCAAAAGCCTTCTTCAAATCTACACACACAGCTCTGACAGCCTGCTGCATCAGTAGAATGATTTTTCCCAAACCCAAATTGTAAAGGATGAAAAAATGTGATTACTTACTTAAATTATCACTTAGCAACCTTAGAAGAAACAGGAAGAATGAATGACTTTATGTATTAAAGCTGTTTATGTCACTAGGTGGTGAAAGGTGTCATTTTTTATGACCCTTGTTAAAGTGGTATCTTCAAAATGGAGATTCTGTAATTATCATCATATACACATTAACTTGATTAGATTATAGAATTGATCCAAACAGGGTCAGGGTCATGTCAAGGTCAAATGTCTGAAATCGTTTTTCTTCAATAGCTTCCTCAGTGCGTACAAGTATGTACAGTCAAAAAGAAAGTCACACACTCCAAGATCTCATTGACCGCTTTGAGCTTTGATTTCAGCACACACTGTGCTGGCGAATTCATGTGTGAAAATAGATGTGATAATCGTGTGATTCAGTTCATTCAGGTCGTCAGCTGACTTCAGTTTATTGCCTCATAACGTTGCTGAGTCTAGACCTGAGCGACTGAAGCAGCCCCAGATCATAACACTGACCTTTTATGTCAGAGGCTTGTACAGTGGACATGATCACTTCATGCTCTTCCCTTCTTACCCTGACACGCCCTTCACTCTGGAATAGGCTCAATCTGGACTCATCAGGTCACATGACCTTTTTTCATCGCTCCAAAGTCCAATCTTTATGGTTTATGCAAACTGAAGCCTTTTTTCTGATGAGTCTCAGTAACAACTGGTTTTGTTATGGACACACAGCTGTTTAGTCCCAATTCTGTGAGTTCTTGTCACACTGTATGTGTATAGAAATGCTCTGGTTTCTACTGTCAAATGCATCTTTTACGAAACGTTTAAGTGATCAATGTGTTGGACAATTCATAACCCAATTCCAGTCGTCTCCTTAATTGTTTTCAGTGCTTGATTCGGCCCAGTAATTTAACCCTTCTAATGTGTTGATGTTTTATTTAAACAGTATTTAATGGCTTACATATTTAGCAACAATGATCACAAGAAGTTGTGTTGCACTTCTTCTGAATTGTACTGTATATATTTCTTTATTTCTTTCTATATTTTGGCATTTTCCAGGTCTTTAAGCATTACCATGTGCAGTATGAGATGAGGAGGAGACAAGTGGAGTCCTGCATTCAATCCACTCAGAAGGACGGCATGCTCACTTCAGACCAAGCTCTGGTTAAACAGGCCTGGGAGAGGCTATCTGCTAGGGTAGGACACACACACACACACACACACACACAATTGACTAAACCTAGTGCAGTGTTGCATTTTAGTGCAGTGTTGTTTTTTAGAGTAATGCTTCATTTGAAAAATCTGCTGTGATTTATCACAAGCTTACATCAAACCTTGCCTAAGAAATGTCTTTTTTTTTTATGCAAACAGCTACATATGGACCATTTTCTACATATACAGTACTGTGCATTAGTCTTGTTCATATGTTCCTGTCTGCTTTCTTGAAGTCTGTTTTTCAACCAAGTTGGAATTGTTCAATGTGGTAAAGGATCTACCACAGATCGGTGTAGACATAGTCTACATATTCGCCAAATGTGGTTCCAAGCCCCTGATATGCAATACATATGAAAAAAGTCATTGTTTAAAAAAAAATGATGTGGCTTGTTTCCCAGCTCCTGGAGTGGCATGTGCAGCTGGATGGTGGGTTGCCAGATCCTCTGGGCTCTGTAGGTGTGTGGCTGCACCAGGCAGAGAAGATTCTCCAAGAGGAACTGGTTCCTCAGGAGAGCCACGAGGAGACTGCCAATGTCATCCATCGGACACGGCAGCTCCATCAGGTAGATGAGAAATCACAGCAGGGAGGAGAGGAAATGGGAAATGAGAAATGGTGTGTCTGAGGGGGAGATCGCAGGAGTGACTGTGATGGATGCGCACGATTTGGTTTTCCGCAGGAGATCTTGTGCCAGGTTGAAACGCACCAGCAGACCTTTCAGCGTTTCCACAGGGAGCGGAGCGTCGGCGGCGATCCTGTACCTGCTGAGCAGCTCCAAGACATGGCAGAAAGGTGTGACCAAGACTAATCTGTGACTTCTAAACTGTTTGCATGTTCATCACAAATAACAATCAGATGTATTTGATTTAATTACTATACATTAAAACATTAGACAGTAATAGAATGCATGGCCAAAGATCTGAATTCTTGATTCTGATTGGTCCGAAAGAGTTTATTTATTTTCTATAGCAGCAGCTCTGATAATAGTTCCATCTGCAAGGCAAATCACATGTTTATATTAAAGTGCTCGTTGTCATGAATTGTTATTTCTGTGGTATGTAGCTCTTCATACTGTATATTAAATAATGTCATGTTTTTGATTATGTTTAATGTCACACATCAATTTGGTTCCTGTTATCTTTTAAGTTGAAGCAGCTGATCATGTTACGACAAAACAACAAAGCGTAAACTTGTTAATCAGCTGTTACATTGATGACACTTGAGACTCCTTCCACAAATATTAAACATCTACATAATGTTCACTAGTCACTAATCAGAATGCAGATTTTTGCAGCGCTGAATTACAAAAACAATCCTAACCAAACCACGTCCTGTCTGACGTCTAACAGATTAAACTACATAGCTACCTCCTCGCACGTTCATCTGAGCAAACTGGAATACTGGGAGTCGAGGCATCGCATGCTGGACTTCCTGTCGCTGGGCGAATCCAAGCTCAAATCCTGGATAATTAAATATGGACGGCGAGAAACAACCGAGCTTCTGCTCCAGAGCTACATGGTGAGTGTAGAGGCAGTCTGATCGAATGAGCCAATCGAGCGCCACGACTCGCGTAGTTCGATTTCATTTAGCCTTTTTTCAATTATAGATAAAATAGATAAAATTGTTAGGAGTCTTATGCAGGGGTGAAAATGCATTGTTGTACACGGAGCATTCAAGTCAAATTGGGACTTTCTGATGAATGTAGGTTTAAAACCGATTAACATTAGCCACAGTAAAACATTTGAACGGTGCAAACGTTTTAAAGAAAGTTGTACGTTTGTAAATGACGATCCCGATCAAGGTGGCTCGGGGCCTAAAAAGTTGCCAAATTCCGTAAATCTAAAAGTAAATAATTCATTTTCAATATCAATAAAAAAAAAATACTGAAACTCTACTGTAAACTTTAAAAAAAAAAGTATTTTCAGTAATTAAACAGGACGAAATCAATATATTAGTGCTCAAAATCCAGCCTGTGGAAATGCATACAGGCTAGTAGTTCAATTAGCTACACTTGCTAGCCAGAACTTTTGACGCCTTACAATATGTATAAAAGCTCAGAATTAAAGTTATGTCACTTTGATATTTGGTACCAGTAACCTATGGTCTAAATTATACCAGATTTGCTACAGCCTCCTGTACACATTAACATCTACTTACTAGATTGCTAACTCTATATGTAATAACATGAGCTAGCTAGCTAATCAAATTTCATTAGCCAGTTAGTGCTACTTTCAAGCAAATTACTAACAGTATTCTACAGTGTAAAGACAGGTAATGTTAGCTGGTGTGCTACTGTAACTTTACTGTTTTTTTTTTTGTTTTGTTTTTTTGCATTCAGTAGCTAACTCAGTTTGTTAATTATCTAGCTAGCTCATGTTAATTGTTCATAAAACATACAGGAGTGCAGCAAATGTGGAAAGAGAACGAAACCGGCTAGGTTTTTAGGAAAGTGCTACTGCTGCATTAACAATTAATTCAAAGTTAACAACTTTATGGTATACATTTCTACAATTCACAACAAACAAAACCAATCTGAAAATGTTTTATATGTAAAGAATGCAGTCGAAACTCGAAAAATTAGAATGTCATTCAAAAGTTCATTTATTTCAATAATGCAACTTAAAAGGTGGAACTAATATATGATATAGACTCATTACATGCAAAGCAAGAGAGTTCAAGCCGTGATTTGTCAGATGATTATGGCATACAGCTCATAAAACCCCAAATCCACAATCTCAGAAAATTAGAATATTGTGAAAAGGTTCAATATTCTAGGCTCGAAGTGTCCCATTCTAATCAGCTAATTAAGCCATAACACCTGCAAAGGGTTCCTGAGCCTTTAAATGGTCTCTCTGTCTGGTTCAGTAGGAAGCACAATCATGGCAAAGACTGCTGACCTGACAGTTGTGCAAAAAAACCATCATTGACATCCTCCATAAGGAGAGAAAGCCTCAAAAGGTAATTGCAAAAGAAGTTGGATGTTTCCAATGTGCTGTATCAAAGCACGTTAGTAGAAAGTTATGTGGGAGGGAAAAGGTGCACAAGCAGCAGGTATGACCGCAGCCTGGAGAGGATTGTCAGGAAAAGGCCATTCAAAAGGGGACTTTTACAAGGAGTGGACTGAGGCTGGAGTCAGTGCATCAAGAGCCACCACACACAGACGGATCCTGGACATGGGCTTCAAATGTCATATTCCTCTTGTCAAGCTGCTCCTGAACAACAAACAACGTCAGAGGCGTCTTACCTGGGCTAAAGACAAAAAGAACTGGTCTGTTGCTCAGTGGTCCAAAGTCTTTTTTTCTGATGAGAGCAACTTTTGCATCTCATTTAAAAACAAATGACCCAGAGACTGGAGAAAGAATGGAGTGGCACACACTGCAAGATGCTTGAAGTCCAGTGTGAAGTTTCCACAGTCTGTGTTGATTTGGGGGGCCACGTCATCTGCTGGTGTTGGTCCACTGTGCTTCATTAAGTCCAGGGTTAACGCAGCCGTCTACCATGAGATTTTGGAGCACTTCATGCTTCCTTCCGCAGACGAGTTTTATGGGGATGCTGACTTCATTTTCCAGCAGGACTTGGCACCTGCCCACACGGCCAAAAGCACCAAAACCTGGTTCACTGACTGTGATATTACTGTGCTTGATTGGCCAGCAAATTTGCCTGACCTGAACCCCATAGAGAATCTATGAGCATTGCTAAGAGACAGATGAGAGACGTGAGACCGAACAATGCAGAAGAGCTGAAGGCCGCTATTGAAGCATCCTGGTCTTCCATAACACCACAGCAGTGCTACAGGCTAGTAGTGTCCATGCCACGCCACACTAAGGCAGTAATTGCTGCAAAAGGGGCCCAAACCAAGTACTTATGCATACTTATACTTTTCAGAGGTCTGATATGTTCTGTGTACAATCCTTGTTTTATTGATTGCATGTAATATTCAAATTTTCTGAGATTGTTGATTTTGGGTTTTCATGAGCTGTAAGCCATAATCATTTCAATTATGACAAATCACGGCTTGAAGTCTCTTGCTTTGCGTGTAATGAGTCTCTCTCATATATTAGTTTCACCTTTTAAGTTGCATTACTGAAATAAATGAACTTTTGCACGATATTCAAATTTTTTCGGGTTTCGCCTGCATTCTTTACATATAAAACATTTTCGGATTGGTTTTGTTTGTTGGGAATTGTAGAAATGTATACCATAAAGTTGTTAACTTTGAATTAATTGTTAATGCAGCAGTAGCACTTTTCCTAAAAACCTAGCCGGTTTTGTTCTCTTTCCACATTAGCTGCACTGCCAGCCATCTCTACAGTAAAAGCAGAAATTCTACAAATCCTGTTAATCTTTATTTAATGCTAAAGGTTCTTATGATTGTGGGTTTATATTCCTTAATCCCAGCTTTCCAAAATACCACCACAATTGAATTAGAAATCATAGTTAAAGACACATTAAAAATGTAAAAGACCTAATTGGAATTGACTTAATGATTGTCAATGGACTCTTTATACTTTTGCTTATAAATTCTGTTAGAATTCAAGAAAGAACAAGATTACAATGAGAATAAATTAATGAGAAATCTGTTAGGGACAGTACAACACATTTTATTAGACTTCCACTTGAGAAAGACATTAAAAACCATTAGGACTAACTGGTCTCTAGATCTCAAATGTTTCCTGTTGTTTTTTTTGTTTAGTTTTTTCGGCATTGAGCTAGTTTTAAGCATACTGTGGAGTCCGGATTAATTTGTTAAACTTCAAGTAAATTAATTTTTACATTATTAACTTGCATTCCGCGTGTCCTGTTGCTAGTCATTTGTCGAAGGCGGGAACTTCTTCCAAAAGTACGACTCCCTCTGTGAGGCTTTGAAGCAGGCTGCTGTGCTTTACATCAGCGCTGACACTTCAGGTAAGAGTCTTGACCGCGTATTTCCAAAAAAAAAAAAAAAAACATGCATTCATGCCTTATTTTCAGCATGTCCAAGCCTTTTATTAGTATAATCATCTGATTATACAGTATAGATGTCAGATAAGATGTACTGTACAGTAGTTAGGACCTGGGATTCGGACCATAATTAACACACCTTGTTTAAAGTGGCTGTGAAGTAGCTTGTGTGTCATTGTAAACCTGCTCCGTTCATAATTATCCGAACTGCCAATCATGATGCAGCAGCAGAAATAGCATAAATTGATGCAGATACCAGTCAGGTGATTTTCACGTCGGACATGGATCAGAGCATGGAAAAATATGCACCTCAAGCAGACAGGAAGGCAATAGTAACTCAAATAACCACTCTTTATAACCGTGCTGAGCTAAAAAGCATCTCAGAATGGAGAACACGTTAATCCATGGTTTTCTTTTTAATCTGATCAGGTCCATTTCTGGCTTGATGTATATTATTCAGGATGTGAGCAAATCATCAAGATGTGTCCATATTCACCGAGCAAATTGTGTTTTTTTTTTCTTATCCTTCTTAAAGAAGGTTTATAAGACAGAGATATTATCAGTGTACACATGATAAAAGAACTCGGGCGGGTTTATTTGTCTTCTGCGTTCGCTGTTTCTTTGTCCTCAGGCTGGAAACGGAGTTACTATGAGAACCTCAGTGAGATCAATCCTTATGGGGCTCAAAAGTCAATCAGTCTCACCCTGCAGCATCCCCTCCTCACACACACACACACACACGCTCGTCCTGTCTCGTCGTTCGTCTCGTTTTCCTCAGGCGCTGGGTAAATGAGGTTTTCCCCAGCCCTGTATTCAGCAGGGAGTTTCACTCCATTAGTGGAGATGTTCTAATGGGTTCCTCTCAAGCCCATGGTCGCACTAACATGTTGCACGCACCCTGCCTGTGGCTACAAGCCCCACTGAGCAAGCAGGCTGTCTCTCTCTCTCTCTCTCTCTCTCTCTCTTTTTTTTTTAATGGCTCGCCACATTGTGATTGGTTCAAGGAAAAATGTTCCCCTTGTCTGCATAATATAACATAACAAGCAGCTTGGGTTTCATTCAAAGGGACCTTTAGGGTGCGGAAATACAGGGGAAAAAATACAAAAAAGTTTCCAAACTGCCTACAGATATTAAAAAGTATTAAAATGAACTGAATTTTACAATCACCAACACTTTTTATAATGATAAGTTCATCAGGTCATTTCATTTTACACATTTATCCCTTTTTAATATATATTTTTGGCAGAATGTATACTGGATACTGAGCCAAAAGAGCATAATTGGCTGTTCTCTCTGGGTGGGCGGGGCTAACCCCTCGCCTTTCTCTATTCTGTCAATCAAAGCAATACTAACCAATTGTGCTTATCTGTGAGCTCATGTATGTGGAAGAGGGTGGATAGCACTATCCCAGGAGACTTAGGGCATGAGGCGTGTTACACCCTGGACACCCTTGATGCCAATCCATTGCAGGGCACACACACACACACACACACACACACACTCATTCACACACTGTGGGCAATTTGGGAACGCCAGTTAGCTTAATCAGCGGACTGTGGGAGGAAACCGGAGTACCCAGAGGAAACCCAGCGAGCACAGGGAGAACATGCAAACTCCACACACAGGAATCAAACCTGGACTCTGGAGGTGCAAGGCAACAGTGCTAACCGCTAAGCGACCATGTGATAGCTTTATATAATAAATGATCTGATAGGGGAGAACCGGTGGGGGTTCAGTTGTCAATTAGGAGGTTATCCAAACAGGGCATTATTTGAACATACATTAAAGCCTGGGTGTATCTTTGTTTCATTTCCTTAGTTGAGAAGAGAGTGAAGCGCTTCCTGAGAGACGTGTCTGATCAGTGGAGGAGTCTGGCGGTGGAGGTGCGCAGCGTCAGGTCCATGCTGGAGGAGGTGCAGGGGAACTGGGAGAAGAACATCAGCTGCGTGGCGTCTCTGCAGGCCTGGCTGGAGGACGCTGAAGCTGCGCTCAGGCAGCCGGAGAACACTAAACGAGTGAGTTACAGTACACACACCGTGGGTGAGGAGCGGAGACTGTGATGGTACGTAGTATTTACTAGACATGGCCGCGACTTCATTTGCGTGGAATTTAATTGCACACTCATAAAACCACAATTGTATTATATTTTTTTAAGTTAAAGGGGCATTCAAGTCAAACTGGGATTTGTGATTAAACTTGTGGACTTGCGTTGGCTCAGTATATTAAGACTCTGAATTACTGATTGGACGAGTGAGTTACTTCTTCAAAGAAGCCTGAATGACGATCCCGCAATAGGGGGCTCGGAGCCCACCGCAGTCGCTCTCGTGAAGATTCAGCGAGTGAAAAGCCCGATTCTTGAAAATACACATATACATTTAAGCCAAATTGCAGAAGAGACGCATCTGTCTGTGTGAACTGTACACACAATCACTCATCAACACCACTTGCACGTTACAGGAACTCGACTGGGAGTTATCGCCACGTCCCCCCGTACAGTCCTGATCTCGCTCCAAGACATTTACACATATTTGGGTAAACATTAAAGGAGTTCCTGGGAGAATCAGAAAGGCAGTCCCATCTGGGCTCCGGCGTCCTGAGAAAAGTTTCTACCTTGATGGTAATGAAACACCGAACAAATTCAAATTAGATAAATAAAATCTAATTTAATTTAGGAATAAGGAATAAACTGTAGTGTTGAAACGGTCGTGTTGAGTTTTTTTTTTTATTATTATTATTATTATTATTATTTATTTTATTTTTTTGAATAGCTGCTTGTTTGTACGTATTTTAATTGTCTTGTAACATGGTAATGTTTTTTCATTTTTTATTATAGTTTTACATTTTATTGTTGTGAAACGTCCACGGAAAAACAAATGGCTTCATAAAGCAGCTATTCACAAAGCGTGAAGCAGATAAACTCTTCTGTCATGAAGGTGAAAAAAGTTAAAGTTACAGCTCTACTGCCGACTGTCACATAGTACCGGGGAGGTTTCGTTTTTGTCGGCCACTCAAGTCCGTGTGCAAGTTGTTACCATGGAAACGGTGCGTATGGGTGAGAGCCCATCTCCTGATCAACGAGAATCCAGAATTCAACATTTTCTCACCACAATAAGAGCAGAAATGTTGCTAGTGTTGAGAAATGAGTAAATGCTGTCTACAAAGCTTTAACATACAGACATACAAATCTAAGACACGACTATTCACCACTGTCTGGTTTTATTTATTTAATCATATGCTGTTGCAATTTTTCATGGATTTCACATATAATGTTGAATTATTATTTCTATTCAGTGGGAAAAAAAACAAACAAAATGTACAGTTCTGTGAGTCCCAGACATATATAGTCTGTTACACAGACACGTCTCATCCTCCTCACACGGGAACTGTAATTTGTCTGTCTGTGAGTATCTTCCCAGTCTCGCTGCTTTGCTGAAATCAGGTCAAAACATTTCCCATCACACTCGTCTCTCTCTCTCTCTCTCTCTCTCACACATCCCTAGGAGTTCTTCAGGACTCTTCCACACTGGATGGAGACTCACGCCGGCATGAACGCTGCAGGAAATTTCCTCATAGAGACGTGTGATGAAACGGTGGCCCGTGACCTGAAGCACCAGCTGCTGCTCCTCAACGGGAGATGGAGAGATTTATTCAGTAGAGCCAAGCAGGTGAAAATCGGTCCGCGTCAGGCTCGGCCCAGAGTTCTCTGACTTCTCTGGGTTCTCCAGGTTTCCTCCTCTACCTCCAAAATACAGTAACACTGTGCTAGGCTGGATCGGTGGCTTCCACATACTGTAGGTGTGCACGAGTGTGAATAAGTGTGAATGAGAATGCACTCGTCGCCTTGCACCTCCAGGGTCCGGGTTCGATTCCCGTCTCTGTGTGCACGGAGTTTGCGTGTTCTCCCAGTTACTGGTGGGTTTCCTCCGGATACTCCAGTTTCCTCCCACAGTCCAAAGACATGCAGAGTAGGTTAATTGGTGTTCTCAAATTACCGTGAGTGTATGTATGTGTGTGTGCCCTGCAATGGATTGGCACCCTGTCCAGTGTGTACCCTGCCTCGTGCCCTAAGTCTCTTGCAATAGGCTCCAGGCCCCCCCATGACCCTGAATACAGGATAAAGCGGTAATGACGATAAGTGAGTGAAACAAACTTGAGTTGAAATGACAAACTATTATAACCTTCAAAAAAACAAATTTAAAAAAAAAAACTTTATCCACCTTTTTCCGATTTTCTCCCCTTCCTTTTTGTAGTGTCCAATTCCACCCAGTTGCTAGATGCTCCCACATTAAGCTTCTACCGCCAATCAGTCGGGAGGGCC
>JAQMYJ010000020.1:17211072-17229962 GCA_030014305.1 Clarias laeviceps
CCCAGTGGAAAACCCCCCAAAAGTGAGCTGTACTGAACCGTGCCGTGCCGTACTATGCAGTGGAAAAGCGCCATTATTAGCATGTTTTGTTAGTGCCGTTCTTTGGGCCGGTCAGTACAGTGAGCTCATACTTACTGTATCTGAGAACGTCAGATGTTGTGTAATTTTCCAACTGAAACCTAGGGAGAAAAGTATTTGATTCTGAATCAACTCGTTTGCAAGAAGTGAATTAAACAGTTTTTTTTTGGTAGAAGTGAGCCGCTGAACTGAGCTCCAGGGTAAAACCCGAGCCAAAGCAGAACTGCCGCTGCTGTAGAGATATCCTGAGCACGTGTGTCTGAATGTGTTTAGGATTTACATGTAATTATCATTTTAACCAGCAGATGAAGCTATTAGTTTTTGAAATTGATCCAGACAGGGTCAAGATCATAGTGTAATAAGGTCAAACAACTGATTTAGATTTTCTTCTGTATTTTTCCGACTGTTTAAAGGGTACTTTAAATGACACACTCGGATTACAAAAAAGGATCAGACTGATTGATACTTTTGACTTTTTTGAGCTTTTACTCGGCCAAAACATGGTATCGGTGCTAAAAGTCTCTCACCTAGGTGAAAAAATTAATTTTCAGATAGTATCATCTAATACAATTTTCATAACACTTAGTGCTTCTTATCTCCCGATCCTTGCTTAGTTTTTGTAAATATGCTTACACATTTATATTTTTATCAGATAAACATAAATGCAACATTTGCTAAATACAATTTCTTGCCCTTTTATGTTTTAGTGTCTGTAACTTTTTTGAATTCAAATCTTTCAGTGATCTTAACTGTCATTCAGATGAAACTTGACTAATTTAGACATAAACCTGAAAAATCACATTATTCTAAAATACAAAGCTATTAAGATATTGCAACATGAATTAGACATGGTTACGGACACTACAGATTTTGTGCGTTTTAAACTTTTAATTAAAAAAAAAATTTAAGCAGCAATTTTTATAGGTCATATGCTACACTAAGTTAAATGTCAATACTCATAAGGAAATATGAATCATTTGCATTTTTAATTATTATTGTTTGAAGGGGCCACATAAATTCCATATAAAATCATCTCTCCAAAACAGCTGAAGTTAGCAACTTGAAATTTTTAGGGAAGCAAGATCGGTCACTTCCATGTTGCATAAACTTCAGAAGTAGCTTCTAAAGCACACACTTTTTCTGTATTATATGTATAACATAAAAAAGCACTTTCAAGTTGTTTTTCCATTTTAATTTCATGAAGTGTAAAACCAAACTCTACCAAAGAACAAACAAACCAAACTAATTTCATTTTAATTCAAAAGTGTGAAAGCACTCATTAATTTGACCAATGCACTCATCTGACAGAAGGTACTTTTAATGCTTATGTACATTTCCATCACTGCCAGGACACATGGCAGGCTCTTAAGCTGCTGCAGCCCAGACTGGTGTCCCTGAGCCTGGGTTTAAGAAGAATATCTAACAGAGAGCAACTGGAGAAAGATGTATCAGAGCTCCAGCAGACTCATATACAGTACACTAGTAAAGCTGCCAGGAAACAAGCCAGACTGGAGGACCTGTTGACTCGGTGGCAACAGTAAGCCAAGCTTTGTTTTTCATCTTTGTTCAGGAGACCTTCAGGAGAACTTCATGCAATTTAGGATTTCAGAGTCAGTTATGTGTATTCAGAGTCAAGTTGCACTGCTGCATAGGTTGATTTTTCTATAGTGGCTAGTACTCTGGCATAGAAAATAAGGACTGAGAAAAAGACAGGTTTTGTTTCCATTTGCCATTAAATGTAATATTATTCTACATAAAAGCAAAAGACAACTGAAAATGATTTTAAAAAGATTAATAAAGTACGACGAAAATAAATTCTTGTAATTTTTTACAGTTGTAATTGTCAACCTTTGCCCCGTATTCATGATAATCATGTAGTGTCTTAACTGAAATTAAGTCTGTAGTTAAATCTGAGGTCTCAACACTGATGTGCACAATTTCTGTATTAAATCCTCACTAACGTAAATCTAAATACAAACCTTGGTGGAAAATGTTATCTTTAGATCCCTAAAAGCTTTCAGCCAACCTTAAACTAATGACTGAGATTAAAATAAAACAGCTGTCGAAAATTCAGGTTATTTAATTCATGAAATTAATTTTAATACTAAAATATTTTATTTTAAAACTTGAATAAAATTATTTGAAGATCTAAATTTCAAAATATTAAAACTTTGTTCAATATTTAACTGAACTGTTAAACCAATCATCCTAAGGTTCAGCTTGGTTCTCCTGATTGATTTTACTTCATTGTTACTCCAAACTGAAACTTTTCCTCAGAGCCAGAACCATTAACCATCCAAATAACCTTTGGAAAAATGTTTTTTCTGTCTATCCCGTAATATTCCAAAGTTAAGAACAAGCTTGTTTTAGTATGTGAGATGGAGTAAAGAACACAATATTATGTTGAACTTTTAACGGTGTTGGGTGTTAATTTCGATTTCCTTCATGTGGTTAGGTATGAAAGAGGACTCTCAGTTCTCCAAAGCTGGTTAGAGAGTTCAGAGAACCTCTGTAAATCTGATACGCCATACCTGGTCATGGATAAAACCAAACTTCATTGCCAGCTACAAACGCTACAGGTAAGTCATAAGAAAACAACCTGCTAGGGTTGTTCATGGGCCTAGAAGACCCGTTGGCTGACCAGTATTTTTATTAGTTTTAGTTATTAATACTTTTGTGTTGTACTTTTGTATTACCTGGTAGGACTTGCAGAGTGAGGTTCCCTCTCAGGAGTCTTTGCTGGAGAAGTTGGAGAACCAGGCCGAGTTTCTGTATCCTACAGCCTCGGAGGAACGAGTGGGAGAACTGACAGAGCTTCACTGCATCTTGGAGGAGAGGTGGTGCTCTCTCAGTGTGAGCATACCTCTCAGGTAAATCTCCAAACGTACGGTAGCTATTTGATGTTGCGTTCTACTGAGAATTTTACCTCAGGGATGGTTCCTGCAGACCCACTTAACTAGAAAGTCTTTCATCAAGTACAAAGTTTTTTTTTTCTTCTGGTCTTCAAGTAGAAACTATTTAGAAAGATAAGATTTTAACCATCCAAAGAATCCTTAATAAACCTTTATACACCTTTTTTCTGCAAATGGTTTCAGTTACAGAAAACCTTAAAGATCCTTTGGAAATCATGACCTGTCCAATTATCCTTGAGAAACCTTTTTTTGCAAAGAGCAACATATTCCCTTTGAATATTTTTGTTTATTGTTTCAACTGTGGTGTTTCTAGTTATTGTTGTTTTGAAATCGCTTGTAACAAAACTCAATTTTAGCTCCCTTTGGATACAACAGTCCAGTCACCTTTTTAACCTTAGTATACACTTACCTCAAAGGTTTTTTGGATGGTCACTCATTGAAAGTTTCTTGTACGCTTCTTCTTAACCAAGTTTCTTAACCGGAAACGGTAAAGAACGTTTTTAGAATGGACTTTTAGAGTTCCCCAAACTTCCTTTATAGTTTAGAGTTCCCCAAACAATAAACCCAAAGAACCATTGTGTATTGTCTGAAGACTTTAGATCTTTCTAAGAAGGTGTTCCTCAACAGTTCTATGGATGGTTTAATGGTTCATTAACTACATGATAAAAAATTAAGGAGGAGTTTAATTAACAAGAGTGTAGATGACTAAAAAGAAGAATCCTGAAAGGTTGATTGGTACTTCCCTTTATTTGGTGGGTACCTTTCAAAGGTTCTATCTGCAACCCTAGAGCAGGACCTTGGAGCTTTCTAAGGTTATTTCTGTGAAGAACCCTTGAGGAACCTTGTATTTTAATAGAAGTGTAGGTTGATAGAAGAACCTATAATCATTTATAGATTTCCATGCATTTTTCAGGATTCAAGAACTTCAGGCCCATCTTTCTCGCCTTGAGCAGTTTAACCAGGTTCTAATGACATTCACTCAATGGAGTGAAAACCTTCTCAGGCAGTTAAGAACAAGATCCAAAGTCACCATAACTGACCTGACATTGACTGGTACCCAAATCAAGGTAAAGACAAACTTGTAGTTGTACATATGGTCATCAATCTTTCTTGATTAAGGTGTACTTCCTTATAGTATTTTTTTTTATTTAAAGGATGATGAAGCTCTTCTTCAAACCCAAACTAAAGTAATGGAGGATCTAAAGAAGCACATGGAGGGACTAAGTCCTTCCCTGGCTCCACTGGATCTTCAGCGATTGCAGACCAGGCAGGAAGACTGTCTCCAGCCTTTCTCAGAGGCTAGGAGTCTGCTACACAATCGTTCTGAGTCTCTGGTTAAGCTTGAGACTTTTTTGCTGACCTATAGGTCGACTACCACTTCTCTCCAGACCCTGCAGAGAGCTGTAGGAGAGGCGAATTGGGATCAAACCAAGGATAGGAATGTGAACCAGGAACTAGAGCAGTTGTCGCAGGAGTTAGCTACTGTGGAGGTGCAGGCTATAAGTCTGGACAGTAGTCTGAACAAGGCATGTCTACATCTACATGGGATTGACGGGGACAGGACGTCCTGCCGGGGGCTGGTGGAGGACCTGGGATCAGGATTGCAGCAAATTCAGAGGAGCATGGGGACCAGGCAGAGCGAAGCTGAGGCACTAGGAGCCATGAGGAGCTCCTTTGTGAAAAGAAAGGAGATGTTTTTGAAGAGTTTAAAGGAGCTAGAGGATAGAGCCAGAAAACCATGGCTTCCAGAACCAAGCACACAGAACTTCCAGCAAAGGTAACCGTAGGTAGCTTTCTCTTGTATGCAGTAGCTTGCATAAGTATTTATAACTATAGTGAAGCACGGTGGTGGTAGCATCATACCGAAAGTTGTGCGCAGACACTTAGCTACTTCTCAGACAAATATTCTTGATCCTATTACTGAATGTGATGGAGGACGAAAGTGTTAAATTCAAAATTAAATATAAGTACACATTACCCTAAAAGGGTAAAAGTGTTGTCTCAGTTCTTCCATTTGCAGTTGCACTTGTTTATTCATTAATAACATTTATTGCTCTCTGGATGGAATATAAAGTCCAGAATGCTCTATGCTGCTGCAGCATGTCGTGTTACATGAAAACTAGAAAAAGTTTAAAGTCCTCTGTCTTTAAGATTTTTTCAGTGGTGGAAAGCTTACACTTCTACCTCTGACACTGGAGACTCGTTCCATTTATGTATAAGTCTCTTTTGCTTATATGAACTGGCTCTTAGTATGTAAACCTTGCAGCTCCACTACTATCAGATATGCAATTTTAATAAAAAAAATGTTTTTTTAATCCAGAACTTGTGTATGTGTGTGTGCATTAGACTGTGGATAGTAAACCAGTTGGAGGAGGAACTCGATGCTCTACAGCACAGTCAGCTATGGTTAGGGGAGAAAGGCGAGCAGTTGGCTCACAGAGACCCTGAGATGGTCGAGGAGGCCCGGCGAGATGTGACCCTCGTCCAAACCAGTTGGGAGAAAATTAAAGATGTCATCTCAGAAGAGTAAGTGTATGATCTAACGGTTATATAGGTCACCCGGAGTGAAACCACGAGCCTGAGTTTGGTTTGTGTGTGTGTGTGTGTGTGCAGGCAGGAGCAGTGCAGAGTGCTGGTGGAGATGTGTAAGGATTACCACAGTCTGAGGTACAAACTCGGCTCAGTTGTTGAAAGAGCTCACGCTATCACTGTCGCCCTGTCTGTCTGGCACAACCCCGAGGACATCCGGAAAGCCTTGACTCGGGTCAGTGTCGTGCCTCAGGACGATACAAGAAGTGTACCAGTATGAATGCTGATACCGTCCTAGTTGGTATAAACCAATCAGAGACGTCACAGAATGTTTTGTCTGGCTCGCTTTATATACCTGTTCATGTTCATAAGGCTGCCAGCTTCTTTCTTTTATTTTAGTTAAGGGATTTATTTGTAACTCATTATCTAGTAACATTAGTCACATTAGCTAGAGATGAGCAGATTTGTTTTCACTTTGCTTAAGTTCTACTTTCCGGCTATAAAGTAAAAGTATGTTTTGTTGGCATTTCATCAGACCCCTTTGTTTTCAATGACTAATTGTCAAGAACAACATAATGGATAAGAGAATTTTTTTCTCGCCTGTTGACATTTTGTTATCTTGGGTAATGTTCACATTGCCTGCTTAAAACTTTCTTTCGGCTACTCCCGTCAAGGGTTCGCCACAGCAGACCATCCGATCCTTGTCCAGCTTGGCACAGTTTTCACGCCAGATGCCCTTCCTGACGCAACCCTCCCATTTTGTAACTGGGCTTGGGGCCAGCACTGTATGCAGTGGTAGGGTAGTATGGGGCGTGGCAAACCCAACAACAGGGGGGTTTCAAACCCAGATCCTCAGATCAACAACCTAGAGCCTTAGCCACCTGAGCCACCACTGCCACAATTGCCTTACCTGCCTCAAGGGACTAAATTCTGACTATTTACCCAAATGTGACAGGGATTAGTTTTCATGACTGTCCAAACTCACAAATCTAAGATCAGATCTGAGCCACTTTTGTATGTGGTCATAGTTGACACTTGGTCATGTGGCTTGAATGACAATGAGAAGATCAGAATCCATGCAACTGTTTTTTTTGGCTCTGAGTGTGCGTAGAGCGCTTGCTCACCTCATCAGTTCTTCTGCACCTCGACAAACACAACTGACTCACAAAGTGCTTTGTCGTTCTCCAGAGCAAAATCCCAAACAAAGGTATTTTTTGCTGAAATTGCATCCATTGTTTGAAATGAATGAGCGGTTGCACAAAATCACGATGTGTTTTAGCCCAGGTGGTGCAAGCAAAGACATATTGGGCAGAGGTAGCTCAATGGTTAAGGTGTTGGACTAGTGATGGGAAGGGCCCAGGTTCAAACCCTAATACCACCAAGTTGCTCCCTTGAGCAAGCCTTTTATCCCTCGATTGCTTAGGGGTATAATGAGATAATAAATGTAAGTCGTTCAGGACAAGGACAATGGTCCTGTTTCAAAGGACAAGCACACCCATGTTCGAATAAGATAAAAGTCACCTGTAATGATGAATATGAGCCATCACAAAATTTTACGGAATTAAGCAAAGCATCCTTATTTAGCTGCTAAAGATGATCTTTTTGTCCATAGTGATTAGTATGTATAATTTGGTTTCTTGTATTCCTCTCTTGATGTTTCCACAGAGCAAGCAAGTAACATATTTGTATCGACCTTTTCCTGAAACGGAATTGGCTTTCTTTCCAGAAATGTAGATTTTTTTTTTTTTTTTTTTAACAAAAGGCTAGAACTATTTATACAAATGCAAGCGTTTAAAGAGTGTCCATGCGTTTCTGTAGCTGGAGGCGGTGAAGTCAGAGATGGCCGGCGCTCAGGACGACCTCGATTTGTTCATCTGTAAAAGCAAATCCTTCATCAGTAATCTAAGGACCTTTCCAGATGACATAACTGAAGCTGTCCGCGTGGAAATGGACACCGTTGTGGACCAGTGGACGGACGTGAGATGATTATAAATCTCTGTCTCTGTATCCAGACTTGCCTTATTACTGTATAACGCCTCAACTCCAGGCTTGTCTGTTTTCCTTCCAGACATCAGAGCGGATCGAAATCGAAGCGGACCGTCTTTCATCCGCTCTCGAGTTATGGAACGAGATTAACTCGATCGTCAACGACGTCGAGTGTTGGAGCTCCACCTCGGTTAGCGAGCTGAGTGACGGACCTGTTAACCTCTTATCCAGCGCCAACATGGAGGACTGCCTCAGCCAGTTTAAGGTGAGTAAACAGTCGGATTTGTGTAAACTCATTTGTAAAAAAATATTTCAGTGGAGGATAAAACGTGGTGTATTTGAACAGATGGAGATTGAGAGTAAAAAGGTGCTGATGGAGACCCTGCAGGGAAAGCTTGCCAAGCTACAGGAAGTGACGAAGAATCAGGAAGCTGACATCGAGCTCCAGGTAAAAAAAAAAAAAAAAAACTGCATAGAACCCTAAAACAGGAACGGTTCCAAGTGGGACGTCCTTGAAAAGCTAAAAATGTCAGTTAAGGAACCCTTAAACAACATTTACAATTTCGTTTTGTTGCGCCAAAACTTCATTTATGCTCTACGATCATGCAAATGAATAATCCCAGCGGTTTTGTTAGATGATCTTCATCATACTGTATAATCCGACAGATTTGATTATACGGCACACTTTACCCACTGTATATATTGATTCTGACAAGGCCATGGCAGCTGATCTGAGGAAGAAGATCTTGCACGCTGAAGAGGTTCACAAGCAGGCCAGCTCCATCCTGAGGGACTTCAGCTGTCAGAGCCGGCAACTCCAGGACGTGATTTCCCAGCTGGCTGAACAACTGGACGGCGTCGAGAGCAGACTGTCAGAGCTATCGCAGTCATCTGACCCAGAAAATATGGCCAAGATAAAGGTTAGGCTTTTCCATTTGCACCACTCGTACGTGTTAGCGCCGTCCTCGTCCCTTGGAAGCACGTTTCGACTCGCTGCGCTGGAATCAGCGAACACAGTAACACGTGCTTTACTGTTGCGTGGATTTTATGTCAGGTAACATGATGGCAATGATGATGCATCTAGCTACAGTAGGTAGTTTATTAGTGGTGAGGAAAAAAATATACAATTGTTGCTATGGTAACAATATGTTTTCTGATGTTTGGTTAAATAAATCGGAGCAAAAAAGGCTATCCAAAGTCAGATCATTTTTTTTAAGCTTTTGTCTGTAATGTGTTATAATCAGGAATATATTCATAGATAGATTTTATTTTAACAATATTTTTATAGGCCAAAATTAAGGGGTTAAATATTTCATTTTGCTTGTTTTGTTATTTCAGGAGCTCCAGAAGACTCTGAAGCAGGTCGACGATGGTTTGGACGTGACAGCCGAGTCTCTCAGAGTGCTCTGTAGAGCTTACCCGGCTCAGCAGCTAACCGCTCTAGGTGAGAGCATCACCAAGCTGGTGAAGAGGAGTGAAACTGCCGCTCAGAGTTCCAGCCGAATCCTCCGAGTTCTGCAGGAAACACTTCTGCATGGTTTCAACGGTAAGGGGATCATGCAAACATTTACACCTGTTGCCACACACACACACACACACACACACACACACACACACACACGTGTTGTCTTCCACAGACAGTCTGACAGCTCTCGCTGGGAATTGATTAGGCCTCGTTACTAGGACGACAGAAAGGCTCTCTTTTTTTTTTTTTTCATCCAGACCCACCCACACAGACCATCTGCTGTCATAAACACGAGCGTCAATGCATCCATACATGACTTTGCTCCCTCTTTGTCCCTCTCTCATCCGTGACTCATCCTGTCTCGCTCACAGAGCTCACACAGGAGTTCCACAGTTGGCTGTCGGAGCTGAGGGCGGGTACAGGCGAGCGCTCTGACCACGCAGGAGACGTTCCGGAGGTTTCCGCTCAGCTGCACAGGCTCAAGGTAGCATCAAGTTTGAATTATTCCCGAGATTATCCTCCGGTCCAGTTCAATCTGGAAACAATCTTTCGCAATCTCAGAGGCCACATCAGACCCCTTTGCTGATTATTTTACTGTAACAACATGTTTTCTGCTTATAACACATTTTTTTTTTTTTTTTTTACCTCTTGAAAACTTTATAGCTGCTTTAACATCACTGTTATATGTAATTACTATAGTAATGGATAAAACGTCATTCTTGGGAGAAACATTTTAGGATGTACTGATGTTAAGGCCGTAAATAAATAATTGGTGCTAAAAAGTGTCTCACCTACCGTAGGTGAAAAACTGAATTTTCAGTTCGGATCATATAACACCATTTTCCATAACACTTAATGCTTCTTATTTTTCGATTCATGCTTAATTTTTTGTAAATTTACATACACATTTATATTTTTATCAGATAAAAAGAAACACATTCGCTAAATACAGTTTCATGCCCTTTTATGTTTTAGAATCCGGAACTTTTTTTAATTCAAATCTTTCAACGATCTTAACTGTCATTCAGATGAAACTTGGCCGATTTAGATTTCACATGAAAAGACATAAACCTGAAAAAGTGTATTATTCTCAAATGCAAAATTGTTAAGATATTGTAACATGAATTTAACATGATTATTTTTTGCTTTTGAAGCTTTTCCCAAAAATCAATTTGAGCAACAGTTTTTACAGGTCATGTGTTTCTAGAAGCTTACACCAATTTTAGTATCAATACTCATAAAGAAATATGAATAATTAGCATTTTGAATGATTAGAATGATCGTATATGACAGTATAATGCTGAAAAATGTCCATTTTTGGGGCTCATATAAAATCATCTCTCCAAAACGGCTAAAGTTAGCAGCCTAAAATGTTTAGGTAGAAGTAGCTTTTTAGGCCACACACATTTTCTGTATTATATGTATAACATAAAAAAAAAGTCAGCATCAATACTGTGTTTTGGCTGACAGCAGTAATTCAGCTTCCTAACACCACATCGTTGTTGATTATTTTCCTATAATTCCATGAAATTGAGTGTTTATTCTGTACTCAATTATTTTTATTAAGCAAAATGATCTATACAGTTATATTGTTGATTTTCTTATGATTGAACTATTAAGATTAACTCATACAGTGCCTCCGAGTGGCTGGTTCGAACCCCGGGTGATGCTGTTGCCTCTCACAGCCGGAGGCATAGAGAGAGCTGATTGGCCGAGCTCTCTCAGGGGGGAGGGATGAGAGGTACGTGCTCCCACATTAACGACGGCTCTACAAGCCAATCAAGGGCGTCTGTGAGCTCGCGTAAGCGGAAGGAGCGGATAGCGTTGTTCCTCCAAGTGTGTTACGCTGCCCCCAACGGTGCGTGAGCAAGCAGTTAGAAAAAAATGGTCGGTGACGTCACGTGGGTACGGCCCTCCCTACTGAGTGGCGGGTATGAGCTTAATGTGGGAGCCCCTAGTGACTGGGAGGAATTGGACACGACAAAATTAGTGGAGAAAATCAGGCAAAAATTGGGGGGAGGAAAAATAAAGAAAAAAAAAAAGATTAACTCATACAATTTAAGTCATGCTAGACTTGTGCACAAAACTGATTATTTAAAAAAAAGTACATATAAAAAGTATAAAATAATCTCTAAAATCTCTCTGGGATGAAACCAAACAGTTTTACCTTGGCTGACGACTTTCTGTAACTCTTCCCTCGTGCTTCAGGTGTCTCTGGAGCGGCTCGGAGAGGGCGAGGAACGCCTGGCTAGACTTCAGGAAGAGGAAGAGAAGCTCCTGAGACACCTGTCTAAATCTGCAGCCGGAGGAGTGCAGGAGCGCCTGGCGTCATGTCAGCTGGCTCTGGATGGATTTACTGCGGCCTGCAGACAGAGAGTGCGATGCTTAGAGGAGAGCGCCGCCCTACAGGACGGGTGAAGCTCGAATTCGATTTTATTCGCTACGCTGATGTGGACATACATTAACTGTGTTACAGATGCACTTACACAACGCTATGTGATAGGGCTAGCTGTATAATATAGTAAAGCAGATCTGAAATATTTACATAAAATTAAGCATACAGTATTTATATGCAGTTTAGCATTGAAAAATTTTATCTGTTAAAAAAAAAATCTCCCTAATTTGTTCCCGGTCAATTCCCATCATGCAACAGCTACAAGTTAGGAAGTGCTTTCCCTGAGACAGCCTAATGCATCTTTTCAAACTGCTTCTCATGCAAAGGGGAAAACGCTATACATAAGTCCACAGGCACCTCATGATTGCCTAGTGTTGTTGTGATTGACAGGAGAAAAAGGGTAGGCACCTTCCACCCAGAGATCACAAACAACTTTGCTTTCTAGACCTCCGATCACAGATACTGTAGTCATGGCATTCATTGGGCATTTGCTTCGCCAATCAGGAGCTCGTTTGGGGAAAGAGAAATATATCCAGAACTGCAACCAGTTTCATGTGACAAGAAAGACACTTGAAGGAAAGGAGAAATTTACATATGGAGAGAGAGAGAGAGAGAGAGAGAGGAAAATGGACCAAAAGGGTGATGAAATTAATCAAAAGAGAAAAATGAGAGATATGGAGAACAACGAGAGACGGAGGGACACAGAAATGACAGAAATGGAGAAAGACAAATGGGGATAGAGAGAAATGGGGATGGAAAGAGGGGAAGAGACAAAATGAGAAAGATGGAGAGGAATAGAGAGATGGAGAAACAGACATGGGAAAAGAGGTGAAGTGAGAGAGAAATATCGACAGAAAAGTGAACAATATATTCACAGACATAACAGATTTATGATTTACATTTAGCTTTTCTTGATTTTTTTGGATGGTGTGGTTGAGGCTTTAGTTGTTTCTCTGCTTATGGTCTGATTAGAGACCTTTACTCCACACTTTTATTTTTTAAGTAAATTTAGCAGCAGCCTTTTGGGAAAACCTTAAAAAATTATAATTACAAACTGCCTGTTAAAATGTTATTAAAATCTTTTCGTATCAAATGCCTTCAAGCCCAGCGTGTGACTCAGTGACCAGGCTCAGGGGAGGTGATTTCATTTGCCTTTGCAAAGCCTAGCAGCTAACTGTGTCACAGAATGCTTCAGATCGCAGTGCGACAGGAGAGTAACCCGTCTACAGCAGTGTACACTGTGTAAAGGTTAAAGCATCGCTCACAGCTGAGATGTTATAAATCAGCACTCAAGTGCAGCTGTGTGCTCTGGATCTACCCATGCTCTTGTCTTACCGTATCACTAACGTCTTTAGGTTGGAGGTGTGTGTTGATGAGTTGAGAGTCTGGTTGAGGCAGATGGAAGAAAGCCTGCAGAAAGAGGCAGCGCTGTGTGTGGCGAGCCAGCCAGGAGTGCCTGATTGCTCCATCCAGCTGAAGAGAGTGGAGGAAATCCACAAAGAGCTGCTCTCAAGAAGGTTTGTTTTAATCTAGATCATTTGCTTTTGCTCTGAACTGTATGGATTGTTTTTCTTATTTTTTTTGTAATATCCAAATCAGTTAGTTTATTCAAACAAGTACAGTGGAACCTCGGATTACGAGTAACGCGGTTTACGAGTGTTCCGCAAGACGAGCAAAGATTTTTAATAAATTTTGATTTAGAAAACGAGCATTGTCTTGGTTTACGAGCACCGAGTATCATGTATCACGTATGAGCTTCTTGTTTTGACGCCGAGCGCAAACTGAGCCAACGTTTTTTCTCTCTCTTGAGCTGCGGAATTGTGGGTAATCGTTTCCCCTGCTGGGTCTTAGTGCGCATCTCTTACTGGTATAATCAACATCCATGCACGCGTGTACTGTTTACTATAACATTGTGACCACGTGTGTGTGTGTGTGGTAAAACATATTTTATTTTGTGTTTGTATGCGTGTGTGTACAGCGCGCGTGTATTGTTTATTATAACACATGTGTGCGCGCGTGTAAAGCAAAGAAAATCTCATTAGAAGTTAAAAATCCATTTTCTCTCTCCCTCTCTGTCTCATGTGTGCGCGCGCATAATTTGACAATGTGCCGGTTCACACACTCTTACTCGGGATGGGAGGGGCTTCACACACACACACACACACACACACACACACACACACCGCGTGAAACACTTAAACGGAAACACTTATCTGTCTGGATTTCTTTTTACTTTTTTAAAAAGGTAAAGTGCAGGTTAATTTGTTTTATTTTTACTTTATATTTTGTGTTAATTATTTTTATGTATTTAATTTTTTTGGGCTGTGGAACGAATAATTTGAGTTTCCATTATTTCTTATGGGAAAATTTTATTTGGTTTACGAGTGTTTTGGAATACGAGCCGCTTCCAGAATGAATTATGCTCGTAATCCAAGGTTTCACTGTAGTTAATTAACTTTATTCATGTGCACATTTTTTATGAACAAGTGAAAAATTTATCAGAAAATGATTTTAATGTTGTCTGTTTCACAGTAATTACCAGATTCCTACTTGTAAATAGTACTTAAATCACTGACAAATGTATATTTACAAGTTAAAAATTCTCTGTATCTGATGTTATTGATAAATTTACCTTAAACTGCAGGTGAACTCACTGTTTACACACTGTTTTGAATTTGTGTTATTTTGTTAAAAGTATGCAAATGAAGGGCATGCAACACCTGCTTAGCTGTACCATATGTGCGAACAGGAAATGACTGGTTTCTCAAAGATTTCACAATTTCATTTAAAAAAAAAAAAACATAACAGTGTCCAGACTAATGTATCCTGTCAATCTTTAACGTTGGTATTTGTTGTGATATACTGTATGAGGTACTGTATAAGACTATTTAGGACGTGTTATTAAAAAATAATAATCATCTTCAGGGTCTAAACAGTATCACTGCTTTATGTTGTTGATTATTTTTCTTGAACAACACATCCTGAAGTTTTTTGTTTTTCTTTTTCTGAAAAATCCCCAAAGATATAGTTTTTAAAAATGAGTTTAGATCTCTTAAATGGACGGAAATTATTTGTAAAAATTTCTATAACCGTTTTAGTGTCATATGTACTGTATACAATGTTTTTGTTTGTTTGTTTTAATTATGACAAAGCTAGTTTTGCATAAACTTTTGGTGTTTGATATAATCTTGTTTATCCTGTTTATCATTTTGAAACAATCCATAGCAAAACCAAATCAATTAGTTTATTTAACTAATTTTAGCTCTATCCATATTAAAACACACCCACACATGCGTTCTGCTGCTACTAACTATTACTAAATATTAGTTTCCTATTAAACAAGCCGCGTGGTGAAAGCATGCGAGACAGGTGTATTTGTTTTCTCGTCAACTCATGAATCCTGAAACAGTGTGTTTTTCTTCTCAGGCCGTCTCTGGAGCATCTGTATCAGGCCTCTCTTCCCCTGTCTGAGGTGAACAGCGTTCCCGCTGAGCTTCTCTCCTCCCATCAGGCTCTGCTTCAGGAGGCCTGGACCCGAATGCGCCACCTACAGGAGTACCAGGCCTTCGGGGAGGCCCTGAAGGCGGTGGGGGACTGGCTGGAGGAGGTCAAAGGCAGGCTGGAGAATCTGGAGAGCACAGAGGGGAGCAAAGAGGAGGTGGAGGAGAGACTGGAGCGAGTGCAGGTACAGCGTTAGGAGAGTGATAGAGCACACAATTCTCCTTGATAGGACTGGGATCGGGTCAGGATCGAGACCTGAGGGGGTCGAGAACCGAGGAAGGATTGAATTTGAATGAAACTGAAAAGTCAAGATTGAGACGAAAACCAATTAGTTCTGTTCAAGGATTCAGTTATGTTTTTTCCTGATGACTACAATGTTTTCTATAAGAAGGAAATACTTCTTGTTTAACTTTGTGCATTACTTTGTACATTTCTAAAGAGGAGTTTTTTTTTTATTATTATTTTTTTATTATTTGATCAAACTCTCAGTTGAGATCATATTTAGCAAGACCATTGCCCAAGACTGAGACAAGTCTACTGTCAATGCTAATAAACCGATCCAATATAAGTCCACGTACAATTTAAGAATCAGTGCCAATGCATTTTTAAGAATGCCTCAACTTTCCAGGAAAAAAACATCTCTGACACTGTGATAATTATGATAATTAAGTAACTAAAAACTAAAAAACTGTGACTAAAAACTGATGTCACAGGCAAAAGTTCCTCTTTTTAAAAAAATATATTGAATTGACCCTAGCGTCAGATATGGTGCTGAAACTTTAAGTTTTCTGAGATCTTCAGGACAAAGAAGTTTACATTTTCAGGTTCTCAGTGACATGTAGGCTGACGAGAGGCTGGAGAAAGAATGACTGTTTATAGCTGCTATAGTGTAAGCAAAAGCAGGAAATAACTTTTTTCGTGGATGTTCGACAACATTAAATGCAACTATAAATGGATTAAAAAGTACAACATATCACTTCACAGTAAATAATACTTTTTAAAATTTGTTAACAGTGTTGGGTGAAACGCATTACAAAGTAGCAGAGTAAAAGCGTTAGAGTACTTGGATTACTTTTTTGATGTAACGATGATGTAAAGTACTCAGTTATTTAGTTATATTTTCAAAAATATAATCCGTTATTCAGACAATTTATGTAATCTGTGAGCCAGACAGCAGTGATTTTGTTAGTGTGTGTGTGTGTGTGTGAAAGTCGTGTTACAGGCCCCGCCCCCGCCCTGCCCCTGATAAACCCGCCAAATCACAAAGGAGTTTTTATTTTCTGCAATGGAAAAGTACTTTAACTAGTTACTTTTATCAGAAGGTAATGCTGTAATATAACTGATTACTTTATAATGACAGTAATTTTCTAATTAGTTACTTTAAAAAGTAACGTCCCCCAACACCGTTGGTTAGTAAATTGTATAGCGTAGTGTTAACATTACAGTAATTCTTTAATTATATATAAGCGGTTGCCACAGCATCCGATCCACACACAGCTTGGCACAGGTTTTACATGTCACTATTAGTATACAAATTTGTATATATTATAATATTGTTTAGACTCTGTATACACACTTCAGGAAAAGAAAAATAGTATGTATATTATATGAATATAATATTAATACTATTATCATATTATTATTGTCATATTTTTATATATATGATAATATTATGATAATAATATGATAAAATTATTATTATCATAATATTATCATATATATCAATATATAACGTATGGCAATAGATTTACTATTAAAACATTTATGCAAGTTTTTTGTACTGTATATAGTGTGTATACATTTATTTTGGCTCCCATATATACCGTACTTTACTACGTATTGAGTTTCTCCAGATGCCCCTGATGTGTAGGAGTTTCACGGATTGTTGACTCTCACACATGAAACAACATGTCTACATACTGTGAGCCCTTCTTTTTTATTTAGCAATTTATTTATAAATGTTTAAGGAAAGGTGTGTCTATGCTTTCGTGAGCGCTAGAGGGAGATATTAGAGAGATATTATAGAGCGCTAGAGGAAGATATTAGAGAGCTCTGCATTCAGAGACTGTAGACACGGCTGAAAATCTACATTAAAATAATCAGTGGGGGGAAAAAGGAAACTGGCAGGTGATACAGAATTAAATCACACGCTTGAAGGCTGTGAATGTCATTGTACACCCTTTAGCGGTGTGAACAATGTTAGAGCAGAACAAATGTAAATTAGTAAGAATGATGTCAGTTTTATAAGTATTGGCACCCTTAAGGAGAATGACTACCCAGATGAGGCTTGCGCAATCCTTATTTATTTATGTATTTCACCTTTTTTTTTCGTCCTCATTTAACATTCCTATGATCAGAAATGATTGTTCGTGCTTAGATACTGGAGCAGTCGAACCAAAATTAGGTTTATTTTGTTTTATATGGCAAAATGAATGCCTAAACTGTATTTACACATTAATTCGTATTGTACATTATATTTTAACATGCAGGTAAATGAGCCACTTTATCTATTCGATTTGTTAAATCAGTGTTTTGCGATGAATAATTCAGTCTACAGAATCAATCCCTAGTTTAAAACGTTGATCTGGTTTATGAATAATAATCACTTTTAAATTAAACAGGATCATAGATTCTAGGTGGGAAAAGACTCAATGGTATCAATGGTAGGGGTGCCAATATTTTTTTTCAAACCAGAATGTTTTAGGAACGATATTGCACTATTTTAAAAAGTTGTCAAATATTATTGTGGTAAAGTAATTTAATATGTTGAAGCCCATTTCCTGTCTGGTTTTCTGAAGGGTGCCAATAATTATAAGGTCATCGTGCAATATTTTGTCGAACCATCAACACCTACTGTCGTTATGTGTAAAAAGGCTTAGAATAAACTTTTATTTTGTTCTTTGAAAGCACTGTCCATCTCTCAGGAAGGTGATATATTTAGGATATTTCTACAATAGCTCTGTGCGTGTGTGTGTGTGTGTGTGTGTGTGTGTGTGTGTGTGTGTGTGCGTGTGTGTTCATGTCATCCTGTACAGGATATCCTTTTAATGAAGGGTGAGGGGGAGGTAAAACTGAACATGGCTGCCGGAAAGGGCGAACTTGTCTTAAAGACCAGCGGAGATGCTGGACAGGAAGTGATCCCTTCTAAGCTACAGGAAGTGGAAGACGCCTGGGCGGCGCTGCTCTTAAGAACTATGAGCTGCCACAGGTAATATGCGCTCATATTCCTCATATACAATATTTACTGACAGATATGATAAAATACATGTACAGTTGTACCCAGAATGGATTCTACATACATACTGTATATATACAGTGGAACCTCGGATTACGAGCATAATTCGTTCAGGAAGTGGGCTCGTATTCCAAAACACTTGTAAACCAAATTAAATTTTCCCATAGGAAATAATGGAAACTCAAATTATTCGTTCTACAGCCCCAAAAAATAAATACATAAAAATAATTAACAGAAAATATAAAGTAAAAATAAAACAAATTAACCTGCACTTTACCTTTAAAAAAAAAAAAAAACCAGATAAGTGTTTCCGTTTATGCGCACAGGTGCTGTGTGTGTTTGTGTATGTGTGAATCTAAAGTGAAAGGAGAGGAGGAATCAGCTCCTCCCCCCACCCCCCAGCCCCCACCACCCAAACACACACATTAACGGAAACACTGTTTTGTCAGGAAATTAGCAAGGATCATCGCTAATGAGCGTGAGTGCATACTAACGGAATCACTGTTGTAAAGTAAAACAAACAAACGAACCTGCACGTCAAGGTGAGAGTGTGTGTATGAAGGGGCACTGTGTCAAATTACGCGCACGCACACACATAACAACAGAGAAGGAGAAAATAGATCTTTAACATCTCTAATGAGACTTGCTTTTGCTTTACTCACGCGCTGTACACACTGGCATACAGACACAAAATAAAATATGTTTCACACAAACGTGGTCACAGTGTTATAGTAAACAGTACACACGTGCACGGATGTTGATTATACCAGTAAGAGACGCGCACTAAGA
>JAQMYJ010000020.1:17233597-17236097 GCA_030014305.1 Clarias laeviceps
CCTCGCCGAGCGGCTCGAGGAGGACACGGCGCGGCTCGAGCGGCAGCTGCGCGACTGGAGCGACGGGCTGAAGCGCTGCGAGAGGCGGAACAGCGGAGCCGAGGCGGTGCAGGGGTGGACCGTCGCCAAGGTAACCGCGCGGGGAGGCGAGGAGGGTACCGGGGTATCGATATTATTATTATTATTATTATTATTATAGCGATATTATGATTTTAAAAAACGTGCACGCATTTGTAAGGTCTAAAAGAGAGCTGAGTGATAGTTTAACTTAAGAGTTTGCATGTCTAACCTTCACGCGCGCACACACACAAGTCAATGTCACAAGTCTTCAAACTTTAGCCACGCCCCCAACTACTCCTACCTGTACTTCTCTCCTGCACCTACAGTACTCTTACTCCTTTATACATTTAAACCTTACCTTTAAGAGTAAAAATAAAATGTCAATTATTTTTAAGGTATAAACTATAAAGTTATACAGTACTTATAAAGGAATAAGCATCAGCAACAACAAGAAAAAGTACTCTTAGTACCTTATGTTATTTTATTATATTTTAGAGTGGCTGTGATGGTTTTGTATTGTGTCTTCATTTATTTATTTGTTTTTCTTTTTTAAAAAAAAATTGTAAACTGGAAGCATTGTTAGCACTGTGGCTTTGGTTCGATTCCCAAAGTCATGCAGATTAGGTTAATTGGCATTCCCAAATTATCCTTAGTGTGTGAATGTGTGTGTGTCCTCCGATGGATTGACACCCCATCCAGGGTGAGACCCCTAAATCTGCTGTGTTAGTCTCCAGGCGCCCGCAACCCTGTATACAAGATAAAGTGGTATAGACGATGAGTGAGTGATTGTGACCTGAAATGAGATCTCACACACACGTCACAGCATCCAAAACACTTCCAAGAGGCGCTACAAATTCCTTAGGAAGTGTACAGAACTCAAAAAGACACCACGATGTGTAAATTTAATCTAAAAAAAAAAAACACAAAACAAAACATATTTTTATTATACTTTTATAAACTAGTCAAAATACAGGCTGTGTTCCAGTTGGATTTATTTTGCTCTCACATGTTAGGGCTGATCTTTTTTAATCCAAGCAGCATCAAGTATGAAGGTACAGCAGTTTCTTGGTTGGTCCACTAGAGAGCGAAATAGAGCAATAAACAGAACCAGAAATAAACATGGGGCCAAAAGATACAATTTTCATGTGCTTTTTCCATAAGATGTCATTCAGGAGCATCTTTTGCAGTTTATTTATATATATATATATATATAAAAAAAAGTACTGATAAAATAATAATAATAGTAAATTTTTCATATTTTGGATTTAATTTTAGTATCATGAGCTGTTTAAGTGGATTCTTGACACTGTAGTATCTGTAGTACATAATATCTGAAGTACAAATGTTGTTATATATGTTTATCATGTCTGCATTATTATGTACAAAATCATTCTCTATTTCCAAGCATAACTTTAAATCAGTGAGTAAATAAAATTATGTAAAAAAAAAGCAACATACTGTATTACATGACAGAACAGTTTTCAGATGGAATAATGTAGGCTCCTGGGTTTTGCATGAAAATAGAAAGGAGTGAGTGTGAAAGTACTCATATTTATACATTATTCATACAATGGCTTACATAAAAAATTAAATAAGCAAACATACCTTTGAAAACATTTCTACATAAAAGAGACTTCTATAAACAGCACTAAATAGTAGTAAAATAAACACAGGCAATATTTGGTGTATGAAACTCTTTGTGTTAAAATAAGCAGTAGTATTAGATACAGATGTGTACAGATTCATAAGTAAAACAGCGTGCTGGAGAATATGCAAGTTTTCCTGCTAACTTTGTCACACTCGCTCCTTTAGGTTTTCGTGCAGGAGACTACATTAGGTGATTTTTTGTTGTCTCCATCTGAAAACTGGTCTGTCATAAATTATATTGCTTTCTTTACATGTTTTATTCATTTGTTAATTTTTAAGGTATGTTTGGAGATAGTCAGTGGTTTTGTACATAATAATGCAGACATGCTTAACATATGTATAACAACATCTGTGCTCCAGGTAATACAAGACATTTACACACTGCTGTAACAATGAAGTGAATTTCAGCGGAACCGTTAAGCGTACATAAAAATAATACACAGGGCGCAGAGCAGACAAGATGATTGTTTCTGGCTCTCAGATGTTTTATTTCAAGCTTTGTACAAATTTTATCTTATGTAAAGATTTTTGCGTTGAGCTGCTGCTCGCATTAGACTTTTCAGCGCTTGTTTCTGAGATATTACAGATTTTATGATGTTTTTTTTAATTACATTAAAAAAAATAATATCTTAATCTTAAAAAAAAATCTAAATCTAAAAAATCTTACCTAAGTACAAAAAACAAACAAAAAAAAGGAAAATACAATTATATACTGTATATAAACATTTTCTTATTTCGCTGTTAAATAGTTTAGATTTTTTTGTTAATTAAAAATATATAGACAGATTATCAT
>JAQMYJ010000020.1:17241097-17247879 GCA_030014305.1 Clarias laeviceps
ACAGGTCCCAGGGGCCACTTTATGAACCCGCCAAAATGGCCGAGGACATGCCAGAGTGGTCTGTTTTATAGCCTCAATTAGAAGCTGAAAAGGCATGAGGACGCCGGTCGGCGGCGGGCGCGCGGGAATGATGTACGACTGCAAGCTGAAACACACATTAGGTTTAAACGGGATAACGAGTCAGAGGCGCAAGGAGATCGATGCACTTGATGGAGAGACACTTTCCGTTCCCTTTTTTATTTATTCATCATCGAGTCCGTTTTTTTTAAATGTAGCACAATGTTTCTGCGTGGCCGCGTCCACTCTGCTCTCAATATGGCAGGAATTGTTTCACGCCATATGATTTGAAGCGAGAGAACGTGGCAAGGCCGTACAAGTGCATGCGCATCACAGATGGTGCTGAGACAGGGGGTCGGGGGGGTCGCGCCGTCAGTGTGCGGACTTGACCGCTCGGACTTCGCGCTGCCCCGGGCCGTCTGAGTGACGTCTCGTTCGTCGTGCTCTGCAGGAGTTCCTGAGCGACAGCGAGCAAGGCCAGACCAGATTAAACACCGTGCTGTCCCACGGGGATCGTCTCGCCGCCGTGGTGTCCGCTGACAGAGTGGAGACGGTCAGGGTCAAAGCCAACGCCGCCAGGGACGACTGGAGGAACCTGATGGACAACCTGAAGCAGAGAGAGACCATCTTACAGGTATTACTCGAACAAGACAATTCAATAGAAATCGTGCAAGAATGTCAACGTAACGTGAAGAAAAAAAAAAACCATGCTGTTTTTGAGATAAAATACTGGTTTTAATAATATTGGCACCCTTAGGGCTCCTCTTATGAAATACTTTCTTAGAGAAAGTGGAAATGTCCGTGCACAATTTTTTGATCTCTGGCCATTTTTGTGTATAGCCTTAAAGTCTGTAGACCAAGACGGCCATTTTGTTCAGATTTGTACATATTTTTCTGGTCGTTATCTTATTAAAATGGTGGAGTCTTAATCCTTTCAGTCTGTTCAAGAACCCCTTAGTTGATAATCTTTATAAGACAGAATCTAAACCAGGAAGTACAACAAAAAAAAAACATGGAGGATTTAAGGCTTGTGCTTTTTACAGGTGAACCCACGGAAAAACTAATGAACACTGAACAGGTGAACACAGTCAGGTGACACAGCAGTGACGGCTCACAAGCAGAAGAAGAGAATGTGAACCTTTAAACAAAACCACATGACAGCTAGACGCGGAAACATGAAATTTATAAACATAATGAAGATTTATAATGTATAATGTTCAGACTGTAATCACAATACATTTGCAGTAATATGTGACATCTGTGTTGCTCTTTGTTTTTTTAATTGAAAGCATCATCAGGATGTTTCCTCTGGCATGGCTGCAGGGTGGAAATGTTTTAGCGTGTAAGCACAATTTTAATGAAAGCACATGACCCAAAGCTACAGCAACAAAGAGGTGTGTGTGTGTGTGTGTGTGTGTGTGTGTGTGTGTGCGCGCGCGCGCGCAGAGTCTTCAATGTCAGATGCAGGAGTTTGAGGCGAGTGTGGAGCCTCTTCAGGACTGGATCAGCAGAACAGAGATGAGTGTACAGGAGAGCAGCGCTCGTCTTCACGACCTCCCCGCTAAGAGACTGGAGCTGAGCAAACTGCAGGTACAGAGCATTAGTTACACCAGAGTAACACATCCTGAGTTCTCCTCTCCTGAAGCACACGCACTCAGACATCAGGTCATCAAGTCCACTGATTCACTCTCTACCTGTCCACCTTTCTATCCTAAACTAACTACCTACAGTACCTGTCTACATTAAACTATCTATCTACCTACCCTCTGCCTCTGCCTACCGACTTTTTGTAAACTACCTACCTACCTGCTTGCCTACCTCCCTACCTACACTAAACTACCCACCTATCTATCTACATTAAACTTCCTACATTATTGTATGCAACAGCATACAATAAACTAGCTTTGTACCTACACTGAACCGCCTTCTTGTTATCTTTACTTACCTACCTATCTATATTAGAGTACCTACCTACCTACCTACACTATACTACACTACCTACCTAAATACCTATATATCTACCAACGTACAATAAACTAGCTTTTTACCTACACTAAAATACTTACCTGTTATCTCTACCTACCTACCTACCTACACTAAACTAACTATTTACCTACAATAAACTACCTATCTACCTACACTATACTACCTACCTAAATACCTATAGTAAACTACCTACCAACATACAATAAACTACCTACCTATCTGCATTAAAATACCTACCTACCTACACTTAACTACTTACATACCTACCTATACTACCTAAATACTTATCTATCTACCAACGTACAATAAACTAGCTATTTACCTACACTAAACCACCTACCTGTTATCTCTACCTACCTACCTACCTATACTAAACTACCTACCTACCTACACTAAACTACTTACTTACTTACACTAAACTACCTACCTACCTATACTAAACTACCTACCTACCTACACTAAACTACCTACTTACTTACACTAAACTACCTACCTACCTATACTAAACTACCTACCTACCTACACTAAACTACCTACCTACCTATACTAAACTACCTACCTACCTACACTAAACTACCTACTTACTTACACTAAACTACCTACCTACCTATACTAAACTACCTACCTACCTATACTAAACTACCTACTGTACCTAAATACCTATAGTAAACTACCTACCAACATACAATAAACTACCTACCTATCTACACCAAACTAACTGCATTCCTATCTCTAACTAGCTACATACATACATACTCAAAACTGCCTACCCTAAACTACCTTCCTACCTACCAATGTACCATAAACTAGCTATTTACCTACTGTACACTTAACCACCTATCTGTTATCACAACCTACTGTACCTACCCAACAATAAACTACCTACCTACACTATAATATCTAGCTAAATACTGATAGTAAATGATTTACCAATGAACAATAAAATTCCCACCAATGTACAATAAACTACCTACCTTCCTATTTCTTCCCACCTACTTACTAAACTTGCTCCATCCCATCTTCTCTACCTAACTACCTCTACCTACTTTTCTACCCATCACCCCACCTGTCCAACTCTACCTCATGACCTACAATATATGCAGATATGCAGGTACGTACCTACCTTTGCCTCCCTGTACTTACCTACCCACCACTACCTACAGTACCTACAGTACCTACAGTACCTCTACCCCCTTACCTTGTCTACTACTGATATATGGTTACTGTGATACTCTAGTTAGGTAGGTAGTTGTAGTTGATTTTGAAAAAAGACTTCCTTTAGATCTCTTTAGTGCTGTGTTTGCATAAAAAAAGGAAGTAGCAGAAAAGTTACTGTGGTGTGTTTCTGTCTACCATTTCTGTCTGGGTCGCCCTCGTACATGTTAAATCTTCTTATCTGTTTCTCTCTTCTGTTGAAAGTTAAATATTTTCTTCTTTTAGAATGTTTTCTGAGTCCCACTGACTTTCAACTTGACTGGTCAGAGCAAAACCCGCTTCAGAAAGTATTATAATAATTATAATAATAATATTGTTATTAAATTTACCTTGATTGTGTACAGCTGCTTTGCGACAATATCAATCGTTAAAAGCGCTACACAAATAAAATCGAATTGAAAATTCAAACACCTTAACGAGGTTCAGTAAAAGAAATAAACTAATCAACAGGGATGCTAACTTTGGAGCTTGCTAATAAAGAGAACTCCTACCTGAGAATGTTCATAAACAGTGGGGATGCTAACTTTTACACTGTACTGTATAATGTAGCAATCAGGGCATCCATTTGGACCTTGTATGTTTTACTATAGAAAGAGGAGGGTGAACATCTACAGTAAGTTTTCATTTAGCAATTACTGTTGAAAAAGGGAGATGTGAAAACGTTAAAAACGTGCAGCGTACATCTAATGAAATGATCACTTTAAATGAACCGAGACAGACCTGGGGTTTAATGGGATTTACATTCTGTTTGAACAGTTTAATAAAGTTCCCTCGCTGGAGGAGATAATAAAATCTCAGTGTTGATTCTGCTGAGTCAGGCGTTTTTTACACGGCAAAGAATTAGACTCCGATTTTATTACCTGCAGTTTTTCGAGAGCTTTGTCTCCATCAGACCTCAAAAGACCCCAGATAAAGGGATTCTCACCTACATGACAAGACGGATAAATTCTTTCGGATTCTTTTTTGTTCCGTAGTCTTGGTAGGCATTTCAACTTCGTCTTTTGTTCCTTTCGCTTTCAATCTCTTGATGCATCTAAATAAGCAGTACTTTCTGTACTCTGTACAGTACTTAGTCCTGCTGTAGTTTCTGGTTCCTTTCATTGCTTGTGTTAGATTTTTACATCAAAGATTCCGTACCAAAGTAAAATGTCAAATCCCGCATCTGGGTAGTATTATTTTTTTTATAATGAATATGCTGAAAACATAACAGACTAAATAAAGCAAAACTTTATCTCTTGCGTTTCACATTTCATCTCTTAAACTATATATTTCTGTATATGTTTAATATTTTTTTCTGTAATCTTCTTGTCTCTTCCCATGTTCTGTGCATGCGCTGCTCTTCAGTCGGTGTTGGAGGAGATGGGCTCCATGGAGTCCGAGCTGGGAGAGCTGAGAGAGAGAGCTCACAGCCTGTGGGAAGGTCAGGTGGCTGGGAAAGGCTTCGTGCACCGGGTCTGTCAGCTTGCTGCGCGCTACCTGGCCCTGAGCAACCGCACTAAGGTAATGAGTTTAACTCGTACACACACACACGATGATGATGATGATGATACTAACACATGCCTGTAGGCTTGTGCTCTGCACTCGTTCACTCTGTGCAGAATTAAGTTTTGGAAGTTAATACAGAAATTTTATCTCAAAGCTAATTCCACACAGTGTAGACAGCGTACAGTATCTTGGTTACGAGAGTAAATATACGCATAACGTTGTAAAATTAAGTCACCAGCTCTGAATGTGTCCTTCTGTTTTTGCCCAAAAATATTGTTAACTCTTTTCCCCCTTTGCTCTCCGTTCTACCTTTCATGTTCAGATTTATCAAAGAAATACAAAACCTGGTAAAATACAGTCCTACAGCTCTCTTTGGTCCAGAATTAAATGCACTAATATGCATTTACATTAAACACAGTCTCAGCTTTAAACTGTCTGTCCTGTCTTTTAGACAATTTTCTGCCCACAAGATTCAGAATCCTCAATCTTACTGTCTTTTTCTCTCTCTCTCTTTTTATCTGGGAAGTATAAAAAATAATCGTTTGTACACTAGTTTGTGAGAAATTCATGTCCCATAGCAAACGGTAACATTCTGTGAAAATAGAAAGTTCTTGGACATACAGTATTAATTGCTTAAATCCGAAAGCTGGAGACTTTTTTGCTCTGCTAGTGTGTGTTGTGTGTGTGGTTTGTTAGCGATGCATGAAGGTATTGTACATCAGAGCAAAGTTTCTTGAATCTTACTATTAATCCACACTATTAAGACTTATATATGTTTTTTTTAACGGTATGGGAAATTACTGATTTGTAGAGGATACCGAAGTGTATGGAATACTGAAGTTACAGGAATCATTTGAATATTGAACTGAATTATTATTCACTATTAAGGATTTTTGCATGTATGGAAATATTAAAGTTTATTAACTTTTAATGTTTAGGTAATACTGTAGTGTAAATAAACCTGAAATGTAAGAAATGATAAACTCTAAGTGCATGGAATACTCAGATATATAGTATACTGAAGCATATAAAATATTTAAAAGTAGAGAATATTAAAGGTTACAGAATGCAATACTGTGGTATTGAATTTTACGGGAGTGTAGGGAATTCCAGAGGTGTGGGCACTACGACTGAAGTATAGGGAATACCAAAGTGTATGAAATACTAAAGAGGCTGGGTTACTCGATCATGGGGAATATCAGAGGTGTGGAAAATGCTAAAGTTGAAGAAATACTGAAATGTAAGAAATATTGGAGCTGCAGGGAATACTAAAATGTATGGAATAATTGGAGGATTAAGAACGGAAGTGGTGGGTATACTGGAGTGCAGGGAATATTGAAGTGTGGGGAATAGTGATAGGGACTAACTGAAGTGGAGGGAATGCTGAAATGTAGGAAGTTATTGAAGTGTGGAGAGAGAACTGAAGTGTGGAGTGTTGGGAATACTGGAGTGTAGGCAATAACTGAAGTGAAGCAAATGAGTGAAATCTAGGAGAAAACACGAAGTATGGTGACTAACTGTAGTGTTGAGAATAAGGGTTGTGCATACCGTGATATGGGAAATTCTGGAGTATAAGAAATAACTGAAGTTAAGGAAATAAACAAAATAACCAACATAGAGGAATACTGAGATGTAGGGAATAGTTGAAGTGAAGAGGATAAGTGAAGTGTGGGGAATACTGGACTGCGGGGAGTTATTGGAGTGTACAGTGGGAAATAGCTGAAGTGTGAGAAATACCAAAGTGTGGGCAATAGTGAAGTAGGAAATTACTGCAGTGTAGGGATTCATGAAGCATTGGGAATACTGCAGTGTGGAGAATAAATGGTGTTCGGGGGAAACAGAAGCAAAATTACTGCAGTGTAGGGAATCATGAAGCGTGGAGAATAACTAAAGGGTGGGCAATACTGAATCTTGGGGAATGCCAAAGCATGGGGAATGGTGAGGTGTAGTAAAATACTGGAAAGTAGGGAATACTGAAGCATGGGGAATACCAAAGTGTAGGGAATGGTGAAGTGTAGGAAAATACTGGAAAGTAGGGA
>JAQMYJ010000020.1:17266745-17287350 GCA_030014305.1 Clarias laeviceps
GCATTTCACAAGGCTACATGAGTCATTTATAAGACTACATAAACCTTTTGTAAGGCTGTGTAAGGTTTTTATTAGGCCACATAAGCCATTCATGGGGCTACGTACTGTATTATGTCTTTCATAATGCTACACAACTCTTTTATAAGGCTACACAGGCATTTCACAAGGCTACATGAGTCATTTATAAGACTACATAAACCTTTTGTAAGGCTGTGTAAGGTTTTTATTAGGCTACATAAGCCATTCATGGGTCTACAGACTGTACTTTATTATGTCTTTCATAATGCTACAGTACATAAGTCTTTTATAAAGCTACACAAGCTTTTCATAAGGCTGCATAAGTCTTTCATAAGGCTTCATAAGTCTATATAAGCTTTTCATATGGCCACATAAATGTCAGCTGACGAAGACCTACAGTATATGAGCATACACATTTATAACAACTTATTCCAACAGTCATCCGCTGCCCAAGATTGGGAAATTGAGTTAAGCTGACGTGACAACATAATTTCTTTAGCTCAAGTGAAGGGGCCTGGATTATACAGTATATATTTTTTAATATGTTGCTATGGTAACAGTGACTTGGACAGCAGTGGGTATTATGAAGAGAAGAAAAAAAAATATATATATTATATTATAAGTTATTTTTTTCTTGTTACATAAGGTAGATGGTGTTACTGCAGTGATGAAAAACTGCATTGTATTTTTCCAGAAGATAAACGTGTTTTCAGACAGCGCTGTTCTTTTTTTTTCTTTTTTTTTTTTTTCAGACTCAGGTGCAGAAGCTGGAGGCTCACGTTAAGAAGCAGGAGGAGTATCACACCGAACTCCAGGAAGTGGAACGCTGGCTGTTGCAGATGTCCAGCCGGATGGTGACCCCAGACCCCACGCCGGGCGGCGGCCTGGAGGCAGCCGCGCAACAGCTGGCCAGACACAAGGTGATCAGTTATAGTCATGCAGATGCTAATATGGACACACACACACACACACAGACACACTAACAAACAGAGTGAAAGACGGTGTAACATTTGTATGAGGGTGCACAAGAGGAAGTCGCTATTGGTGTTGTGTTTTGTACCAGTAGGAGGCGCCGTCTAGCTGACCTGTACCTTATTATTGTTTTAATAATCTTTAGCATATTACATATTGTGTGTTTTATATCCTGCTGTCTTGTCATGTTTCACTGATAGTGTAGTCTCTGAAGACACATCTGTCTGTCTGTCTCTCTGTCTCTCTGTATGCCTTTCCATCTGTCTGTCTCTTTGTGTAGCTGATCTCAGTCCATCTGTCTGTCTGTGTCTGCCCGTTTTTTCCCTTTGTCTGTGTCTTGCTCGGTCTGTATGTTTTTCTCTCTCTCTCTGTCTCTTTCTGTCTCTCTGTGTCAGTTCTCTCTTTAGCTGCACAACACACATGATGTTATATAATTTCTATCCGTTATCACCCAGATGAGGACGGGTTCCCTGTTGTCTGGTTCCTCTCAAGGTTTCTTCCTATTGCCATCTCAGGGAGTTTTTCCTTGGCACTGTCTCCGTCACCCTTGGCTTGTTCATCAGAGACAATCTCATTATTATCTAGACACATTTTTCTCACACATCCATAAAAAAAAAATTCTTTAAATTTTTGTGAAGCAGCTTTGAGACATTGACCCTTGTTAAAAGTGCTATATAAATAAAATTGAATTGAAATTGAATTGAATTGAATTGTTCCCATTTGTTTTTCTGTCTCTTCCTGCTTGTCTCTCTTTGTCCGGCTAACATCAGTCAGTCTGGGTGTCTGTCTCAGTGTCTGTGTTTTTAGTTTGTCTTAGTATCTCTGTGTCTGTCTGTCTGTTTGTCTGTCTCTCTGCCTGGCTGCTATCAGATTATATGTCTCTCATTATATGTCTGCCTGTCTTCTTTTCCGTCTGTCTGTCTGTCTCAGTCTGTCTGTCTGTCTCAATGTCTTATCTGTCTGTGTTTTGGTTCGTCTTGGTAACTCTGTGTCTGTCTGTCAGTCAGTCTGTCTGTCTCTTTGCCTGGCTGCTATCAGAATCAGACTATATGTCTCTCTCTCTGTCTGCCTGTCTCTGTATGTCTGCCTGTCTTCTCGTTTTCTGTTTGTGTCTTGGGCAGTCTGTTTGTCTTCATCTCTTTCTCTCTCTCTCTCTCTCTCTCTCTCTGTCTCCTATCGGTCCATATGTTTTTCTGTCTCTGTCTGCTTGTCTCTCTCTCTCTTTGTCTGTCTACATGAGTCAGTCCGTCTATCTGTCTGTATTTTGGTATGTCTTGGTATCTCTGTGTCTGTCCTTTGCCTGGCTGTTAACAGACTATATGTCTCTCTCTATCTGCCTGTCTCTCTTTTTCTGTCTGTCTCTCTTTTTCAGTCTGTCTCTCTTTTTCAGTCTCTTTCTTTCTCATTCAGTCAGTCTGTCTTGGAATCACTGCGTCAGTATTTCTGTCACGCCGTCTCTCTGTGTATGTCCATTCATGTCCGTCTGTCTGTCTCTTTGTATTACTGTGGCCTCCCTATTTGTCTCTCTCTCTCTCTCTCTCTCTCTCTTACACCCCGTCTCTCTGTCTATCTCTCTGCCTCTTTGCTTATCTCATCGTCTCACCTTCCGTCCTGCACCTTTGTTCATAAATCCACTGCATGTCTCTTTAGCTTTCAGTAAGCAGGGTTGAAATGCTCTGGGGACTTTATAAAGCACAAAGTGGACTCATATTTCAGCCCCTGAACGCAGCACAATATCCTGCAAGCTAGCAGAGCTCCAGACACGGAGCCATTTTTCTCAGCGTGACCCTCGCTTCCCGTCGGAAATCTCGTCGCATTAACATTTGCGTGATTAATGCCGCGCGGTGGACGGTAGAGCCGGTGTAGGGACATTTTCTGTGTCTTTGCAGTCTCTGTTTAAATGAGCCATGTGCGTCTGTACGTGTGCGTGTGTGTGTGTGCGCGCTGATGTTTACCGTTTTATTCCCAGGCCATCATGGAGGAGATCGCAGGCTTTGAGGAGCGTCTGGCGGGGCTGAAGGAGAGAGGGGACGAGCTGACGTCTGGCTGCTCCGAGCGCCTCCAGGCCCGTCTCCGCCAGCAGATCCAGAGCCACCTGCAGGGAGCACGAGACAGCTACTCGGCCATCTGCAGCACGGCGCAGCGCGTGAGTGTTCCCTGCCAGCGTGCCGACTCCGAGCCAACACACCACCAGACACCGTGACTCCGTGTCCGCTCACACACGGCTCCCTCAGATCACAAGCACATTTCCTGAATCACATGTTCAGAATCGGTGACTCGGAAGGTAAAGTCGGGAGTAGACACTCGCTCGGGTCGACTGTCTGACCTTTACAGTCACCGTGTCAAAGTCACGACTCGGGCGTTTGGGTTTTCGGTTTGTTCAGGAAGAGAATATTCATAATTTGTAATATTTGGAATCTGAGTTTATAGTCCCAGCTGTTATTAACACATTAATCATTAGGGACGGGAATCAACAGTCACGGCCCGATACGATATTAATGTGATTCCTTCGTGCCGATTCGATTTAAAAAATTGTCATTCTGTAAGCATCATGATCCCATATTACATTTTTTACAATTTTGTTACAATTTTAAGCGTTTAATTAAGTTTAATGAGTAATTAAACATGGCCCGTTCCGTATAACATTAGTTTTCTCACTGAAAACCCAATTTAAACAAATGCCGTTATTATTAAGCATTTAAACAAATGCCGTTATTATTATCTTTAAATAAATAGTTTTTTTTGTTTTATTAAATTTTTTTAAAACAATTTCGGTGTCAATGTGGCGATTCGTGAATCACCACACAAAAGAATCACGATTCATAACTGAATAGATTTCTCCGCCCCATCCCTAAAAAAATCACTGCAATAATCACTTCCCCTGTCATCGCTCATCACCTCCTCCGACACGTGCTATTATTGCACTTTTCACGTTTCTGTTGTTCGCACAAGTTAATGAAGCCACAAGAAAGTAAATCGAGCTTGTGAAAATGTAATTATATGTAACAGGATGGAGGTATTTCTATTTATTTATTTATTTATCTATTTATTTCCTGTATATTGTATTTAAAACAAGAGATGCCATTTTTCACGCGAGATTCAGTTCACACTTTTATTTTAAAGGTTAAGCTAAATGCTTACACAGACAGACCTCACTATGGGTTTATTTATTATTTTAGACCTTTAAAAAAATCACTCAGTATTTGCCCTCTTTCTGATTCTGATTTCAATTACTTTTTCACGTCAGGCCATGTAGGTTTGCACAGCTTTTTTCTCTTAAGAAGTGAAATCAACATCTAAAAACTGCATTTTGTATTTACTCGGGTTATCTTTGTGTAATATTAAAATTTGTTAGATGATCGCAATGTGTGACAAAAATGCAACAACAAAAAAAAAAAATCATGAAGGGGCAAATCCTTTTTTTTTTTTTTTTTACAGCACTGTATAGAGGAGTGATGTTCAATTTCATGAATAAAATTATTTCGATCTGATTAGATCAAGATCTTAGACAGTGGTGCTCGTCACTCAAGCTGATTTTGCACAATCCTTTCTTTTTTTAGTTAGACACCAGATTCATTACAGTGCATATCAGCTTAAATATCTAAAATATTCATATTAATAATAGTGTTTTTATTGTGCAACATTAGATGAAGCAGCTTTACAACGTCTTTCAAACTGATGCGAGAGGCATCTTCTTGTATTGTCCATCACATGTGACGTGATGTAGACTTCACCGACGGATCCCATTTCATTTTAATTTCCTCTGTGAGTCCGGCGTGATTGTGAGCTGCCTTCAGTTTCAACAATCAAAAGCAAATGATTTACTCACAGGAGTCAGAGATAAAGAACCAGAATAGGACGAAGGGGAAATATAAAGGATAAATAGCTGTATAAACGTTAACAGATGCAGCCAGGACACAAACACGGGGCATTCCTTTGATTCTGCTGAATACTCGATTCATCTTTCAAATGGTTGATGAACAATATGGCGCCGTGCCTTTTTGACACGTTTTTGTCCCGAAACTAGAGAAGGCACTGTCTCTCCAGATGAAGCCTCTCGAACCCTGTCGTATTTGTGTAAAAGAGGCCACCTGATTTCCTCTAAGACCTCCAACCGTGTGCATATTTAATGTGCCAGGTTAATGTGACGCTCTGCCACCCGGTTCTGCTCCGAAACGCACCGCGCGTTAATACCTCACACGTTCCGCAGTCTCGTCTTCTCACTAATACCCCCAACCTAAAGTAATCTCCCTCCAGACTCTGCCTCGCCCGTCTGCCCGTCCGTAAATCCCACCACCTTGCAGTCTGGCCGTTCGGTTTCAGACTAGACTGAGTAACCTGCCAACGCTCGGCGTGTGCCAAACCGCCCTCACCGCTCACAGGGCTCACACGGCTCACACTGCTCGCCCTCCCGCCGACGAAGTACAATCAGGAACGTCAATCAGCATCGGCTTTTCTCTCACGCTCATCAACGTGGCCCTGACCCAGTTTAACGCTATCGGCTTTTTTTTTTTTTGGTTTGTGTGGGTTTACTGAACAATTACTCGTCGAAATCTGTCGAAAAAGACTTTAAAAGGCCAGAAGGATTGTTTACAATAAACATTATGCACAATTATTCACACCTTCCATTCAGACAGACGGCAGAAACTGCTTTCCTTTTTTCACTACACTTTTCTTTCAAACACAATATTTTTGGCACCCCTAATAATAATAATAATAATAATAATAATAATAAGATAACAATGAGTCACTATATATTATTATTATTATGAAAAATTGTCATAATATACACAGATCAGTCATAACATTATGATCTAATATTAAGTAGGTCCCCACTTTTGCCACCAAAAACAGCTAATGCACTGTGTGTTCTATCACCTTTCTGTCACACTTTCTGTCGCTCTTCTAAACGGGTCAGCCTTCACACTCCATGTGCATCAGTGATTGACCCCTGGCTGCCCATGACCCCCTCACTGGTTCACCAGTTTCCCTTCCCTTCCTTGGACCCGTTTCGGTATGTCCTGACCAGTGCAGGCCAGGAATATCTCACCAAACCTGGAGTTGCTGCGACCCAGTCGTCTAGACAATACAATCTGGCCCTTGTCACAGTCACTCACATACTTACGCTTGGGCGTTTTTTTTCTGCATCTATGAAACACATGAAATTCAGGGACAAAATGTTCACTTGCTGTCTACTGAATATGCCAATGTAATGAGATATTGTGAAGTGTAGCTACTGTGAAAAGGGCCAGATTGTGAAAGTATGATGGTTGTTTTGATGGGTCAGTGCTACTCCAAAACTGCAGCTCCTGTGAGGATGATCCCAGTTTGCACTGGTCAGGATTACTATTTAACACAAATTAATCATATGACCAAGTTTGACCCTAATGGCTTCCCATAATCGCAGCACTGTTACCCAGCTGTCTGTGATAACGGCACGTTTAATTAGCGCGGATAATAAGACGACTGAGGAAACATCACCAGGTGTGCTGAACGGAAAGTTTCATTATAAAATGCTTCTAGATGAAAGTTTGGATAAAACTAAAGTTGTGTGCTCGAGCTATTAGCTCAAGAGGAGCTATTTTCACGAGAATACGTTAAATGTAAGTGGTGGCTCAGGTGGCTAAGGATCTAGGTTGTTGATGTGAGGATCTGGGTTCGAGCCCCACTGTCAGCGGGTTTGCCACATTCCATACTAGCCAGTCACTACATGCAGTGCCGGTCCCATTCAATAGATTTTAATTAAAAATTTGTTAAATGTTAATGTTTGAGATATTATTATAAAACTGCATAATCTGTTTCCTCTAACCAGTTCGTCATGCATATCTTTATTCCAACATCGCACGTTTGTAATACAAGTAAAAAAAAAAAAGTATTTTAAAATTGTGATTAATCGCGATTAATTACAGACTATTGATGTGATTAATTAGATTAAAATTTTTATCGATTGACAGCACCAATATAATGTAGTGCTTTTTTTTTTTTTTTAAAGCTTCAGGGATTGTGCTAAAATATTTTTGTCATATCACCAGCCCCCTACTTTAGATTCTTCCATATAAGTGTCATATTGCTTATGTATAAAATGGAAATGTACTGCATGGAAATAAACCTACAGTAAGTCAAAGCAGATGGTTGTTGACTAGTCATATTCACAGTGAGGAAGACGATGATGAGCGAGGTAATTATTTTGGGAATCGCTGCAGGTGTATCAGAGTCTGGATCGGGAGCTGCAGAGACACGTTAGCCTGCGGGACACGCTGCAGCAGTGTCAGACCTGGCTGTTCAACATACAAGAGGAACTGCAGCCACCTGCGCAAACTCCACGCTACCTGGAGGAGGCGCTGATCCAGGTACATGGCTCACACAGGCAGGTTAATATGTTGTATGTCCAGCATGTATCTATGGAGAGTGGTGTTTAATTAACAATGCATGTGTACCTTCAGCTGAAGCAGGAGCGAGCTCTTCAGGAGCAGGCCAGTACGTACCTGCAGCTGATCTGCTCCACGTGTGACCTGACGGACGAGAAGGTGCGGGAGACCGCCGCTGAGATCCAGCATGTCAAAATCCAGGTATTGTAACTGACACTCTGTTTTAGTCCTGCAACAAAGTTTTTTTTTTTAATATTTGTTTGATCTTTCTGGTACTAGTAGATAGTAGCCCTTTCATTCTAAGTAGTTGAATTTTAATAAAAATCCCATTTTTAATCTAATAGATCTTTCATTTGTGATTAAATGAGTAGTTACGCACACTATCTGTAATTATCCATCACACTCATGAGAAACCACGAAAGACAAGATTACCTTAAGATAAAAAAAAAAACACCTACCAGCACTAACAGTTGGTGAACAGTTTACCATCTGGCTGTGAAACATTTCTTTTGCATAAACGGTCTCAAATCTAGATTGAGGAAAGGATGCTTGAATCCCAAGAACTGGCAGACAGCTGGAGAGAAATCGAAAGCTGCCGTTCGGATCTCGAGGCACGTCTCCGAGAAGCCGAACACTTTCTGCAGAACATGCTGAGAAGACCAGCGGATCTAGAGCCAAAGGTCTCTCAGAATCAGCTGGACCAGGCGCAGGTAAGAGTTCAACTGGAAGTTTTAAATTAGCATTCGTAGTCGTAATGCATCATAAATCGCGTAAAATTATTGAGTCAGCTGTGTATTTATACTGTATGTGTATAACAAGGAATCTTTGTTCCAAAATTTATGGGCCTATTTATTGGGTTTTGTATGTAGAAATAACTGTTCTTGTCGTTTCTGAGCTTTTTTTTTTATAGTTTTAGGCAGAGAGAGTGGATATTTTGTGCAAGCCTGTGCTGCTTATTATTTTTTTCTCTACTAAATTATGCCTAGAGATTTCCAATATCAATCTGCATGTAACTGTACTGTCTCTTCTAATCTGGCATAAATCCATCAAAGCTCCTAAAAAAAGCCCTTCTTGTAATATTGCTTTTTTCCTAAAGCAGTGTAAGGCAAAATATTTATTATAAAACCATCCTTGAAACTATGGGTTAGAAAATACTGCAAACACAAGGTTATTTAGCACCGTATGAAATCTTCTCCATCCTCCAAAAAACTGTAGTCTCTCTCGAAGTCTACCACCATTACCCCCTAACCCTATCACCGGTGCATCAGTTTGAACACTAGGAACCATTTAAACACATCTCTATAATGGTTTCTGTTTATTCTTTGGTGGTTGTATTGTGTTCCTAGGAGATCTAATGGCTTTTGTGCCAGGCAGTTTCATATATTAGTAAAGACCACCCTCCAGACTCCATGCCTGGCTGTAATTACGGATGTGTGAATTGATTTGTCCGTGCCCGTAATTGCTGTCTCCAGGCCAGTATGGTCATTGTGTGTGAAAATGGATGATATTATGCCTCTGGTTATATTGTGAGCTGTCAGCAAGAAGAGAGATGAGGACTTCAATATCCTGAAACCCCTCCAATCTGCCATCAAGTCATCATTCCTATTAAACCTTATAGAGGGGTAAAAAAAAAAAACTATATGCTAAAAATATCCTTAATTTATTTACTTGTTTGTTTGTTTGTTTATACCATGAAGGACTTTACCCAGGAGATACAAGCCAGGCAGGCTGATCTTACCAGTCTGAGAGAGAGCATCGGTAGGCTTGTGCCATCTCAGGACTCGCCAGAGCTGGTGGAAATAGGTCGTCTGCGTAGATCTTGGTTAGAGCTTGCAAAGCAGGCTGCTGAGCTGTTGGAGCAGAGAGAGGAGGATCTCCAGAGGAGTGGGGACTATCAAGAGTGCTTCAGCACGGCAGAAGAGCTGTTCGACCAGTTATCCAAGGAATGGGATTATCTGTCCAGGCACGTATCTGAGGTCCTTCACAATATAGACCAGTGCATGAGTTCTGTTGATGTGCATTTTCATTTAAATCTTCCCAAATTAATAGTATATTCTTATTTAGGGCGGATACGGAGAGCACCGCGGGGTGTTTGGATTCCTTGAAGAAGCTCTCTATAGATCTTCAGGACCAGAGGTGTGTATTAGAAGACTTGAGGGATAACAAGAATGCTATCCTGTCACGCCTTAGTCTAGAAGACAAAGACCTTGTCAAGGAGCAGGTAGGTTACCTGGAGCAACGCTGGACCCAAATGGAAATGCAGGTTGAACAGAAGGTACAGGATATTATTCAAACCCTTGAAGACCTCAATCACTTAGAGGACCAGTTACGCGAAGCCCAGGAGTGGGCTGAGGTGCAAAGACCATCTCTTTCTGATGTCCTGAAAACCAGCCCACCTCCGGACCTTGCGCAGAGCTTTTTGTTTGACCACTTGAGCTTTTGTGCGGAGCTGGAAGCCAAGCAGCAGCTCATTAATCAGTCCGTGTCTGAGGCTGACTGCCTTTATTCTCATCTAGGACTAAATGAGAAAAGGAGACTGCAGACCTTGGTCCAAAATGTTCAAGCAGAGGTGGAATCTCTTACCTTGAAGGCAGCTCACCACCGCAAAAGCCTTAGTAAAGCATTCACCGAGCGGACACAGTTCCTCCAGGCCTTGGACAGGGCTGCTGGATGGATCAAACAAAAAGAGCAGAGGGTTCTTTCAGATGAGCATGTGGCCCTCGTGCCAGATGAACTCTCCAAGCAGGTGTCTGTTTGCAAGAACATATGTAGCAGCCTGAAGGCATATCAAGTGGAACTGACCTCACTTTGGACGCAAGGAAGGGAACTGGTCAAGGATACGACTGAGGACGAGAAGGTGGAGACCCTTCAGAGGCTTGAGGAGCTTCAGGGAACTTTCGAGGCTTCCCTCCAAAGGTGCACGCATCATTTGCAGCACCTGGAGAGAGCCCTGGTTATTCGAAAATACTTCAAAGTCGACCTAGATAGAATCTGCGAGTGGTTGAGGCATGCCGAAGCAGCCACATTCCCTATAATAGACCTTAACAGGAATGATGTCGAACTGCACAACCAGTTGGCCAAATACCAGCAGATTTTGGATCATACCTCAGCTTATGAGAACCTATTACTTATTGTTCAGAGGGCAGGACAGGAAATCCTTCCCACCTTAAACGAGGTGGACCACTGCTACCTGGACGAGAAACTCAACGGCCTTCCGCAACAATACAATGCCATTATTTTGTCGACCAAAGAAAAGCGAGACAAGATCCAACGCGTGACTCTGGAACGCAGGGAATTAGAGTCCCTCGTCGAAATGACACGCAAAGCTTTGGAGGAACTTCAGGAGCAGTGTGATGCCTTAGAGAGCCAATCAACTAGTGGAAGTCTTGAAGATGGGGAAAGGTTGCACGGTGACTATGAAGAGATCCAGAAAGGCCTTTCAAACCTTTTCCAGGCAATGAATAAGCTGAAGAGTAAAACACAGGACTTCCACTGCACAGGACAGCCATATACACGTGAGGTCATTAACCAGCTAGTAAGCCTTTATATCAGACTTGATCAAGCGACAAAGGAAAAAGTTATCCAACTCAACGGTACTTTGAATGTATTAAATGACTACAGGGCTACAATCACAAAAATGGACAGTGGCATTAATGCCGTCAAGGAGGATACGGATAAACTCAATTCCGAGAAGCAATTAGATGCCATGCAGAGATTATCCAAACTGCACAAACTGGCCAAAGAGCTTGAAGAGATTACTTCTTATTCTGAAGATTTAAATGAACAGATAGTGGAGTTCAGCCAACACTTTGACCATGATAGCCTTCAGACTCAGGTGTCCATGAAGGAGATGCAGATTCAGGCATTGAAATCAAGCATTTCCAAGTGCATAGAAGAATGTGAAGAGTGTACCAAGTCATGTGTTGAGGGCGAGCCTAGCTTCCAGATTGTGATCAAAGAAACCTTGGTGTGGCTCAAGATGGTTAGAGACAATCTCAGAAGTTTGTTTACTCTTCAGAAAATAGACGTTCATGTTGTTCAGGATGAGATCAGATCAGCGGTGGCACTTCAAAAGGAAATGAAATCTAGGCTTCAGTTACTGGAAATTTTTCACCAAAACGAGAGGCAAAGGTACAAGACTGCCAAACAGCCATTCCCCAGTGAGATGGAGACTTGTTTGAAGGATATTGCAGACTTGGAGAGTGAGATTCAGCAATCCCTCTCAACCAAACAGGCAAGCATATTATGTTGTGTATATTCAAAATATGTTTTATATCTTGAATTTCTGACATTTCTAAATGTTCCCACAATTATATTGTTTTACCCGCAGATGGCCCTGCAGTCAGCTCTATCCTTAATACAGTTGTACAAAAGTTCCTTGAAGTCTACTGGCAAGTGGTTCGAAGATGCTGGTGCTGCTCTAAAACAGAAGAACGAGGAACTAGAATTGGATGACCTTACAGAGAGACTCAAGGAACTTAAACAGGTTTTGACTGAAGAACCAACCATAAAGGAGGTGATTCAGGATATCGAGGGCATTCTCCCTAAAATGGAGGGCTTTGTTGATTCTGGTGTTTTTATGAAACTCAAAGAAGGCTATGAGAACACCTGTCAAAAGAGTACTGAGCTCTTGAATCGGCTGAGATGTCACCAGGAAACCTTAAACAGGTAACTTCAAAGTTGCATTTTTATCTTTGCGGATTTATTGGAGGGGTCTTGTGCTAGCTAACTAGAACCTACAGTTCAAATTTGCTGTCTGGTGTGTTTCTAGATGTCTAACTCAGTGGGCATCATTCAACGAAGATAAAGAAATGCTTATAAATGAACTAAGTGAAGTCGAGAAGAAATTGACTGGGTTCAACACGGCGAAATCGAGCTCTCTTCAAGAGGCAGAGGACAAGCTTCGTTTCCACCAGGTCCGTTCAATTTACTTGGTGCCATTTATTTATAGTTGTAGTCATGTTCTAACGCATTCTCCTGCCTTTATAGGATGTTGTGGTCCGACTGGAGTCTTGTCAGGATAAACTGTCAAACCTGAAAGAACAGTCAGAGCAGGTTGATCTGAAGTCTGTGTCCGGTACCGCAGTTTTTCGATCAGTCTGCGCACTATCACAGCGATGGACTCAGTTAACCGGGGTAGCTAAAGTACAGGAGAAGGCTCTTAAGGACACCGTGCATGACTGGAGACGTTTCATTGAGAAGGTAAGATAGCAGTCTGAATGCTAAAATCTGAATGGAGCACCAAAATCGACTTTAATATGTCTGGTATGAATCTGTATAAGTTCTCATATATACTGTAGCAATGTATAATGCCAGAGTATAATGTCCTAATAACCTTAGAATATTTATTGCTTTAATTGAGAGTAACATTCGAGGTTTGAGCAAATTCTGAGTATAATGTAAAAGCTGTAAATGCAAAATAAGAGGATGTGCTGAATCAAGTGGTATTTTATGCCCTGCCCGAAGAATGTATTATATTTCAGTGCAATTATCTTTGTTTATTCTTTTGTTCATTCCTTTTTTTATTATTACATATCTTTATTGCTGCTGGTCACTGAGAGCTACCGAACAAATTTCGTTGTATCACTACAATGACAGTAATTTCTCTTTCTCTTTATGTATCTATTTATAATACCAAAGCCATATTGTTTAAATGTTAAACCAAATTTCCATGTGGTAATTACATCTTCATTGTTCATTCATCCAGCATAAAACACAAAGGAAAATTAAATGTGATGTCCGGTTCATGTGTCAAAATGATTCCTCATGCTTGCAGCACCACTCTTTCACAATCTGTGTCCTGGAATTTGGCCGTGCCTTTAGGGAAAAAGAAAAAACTCCATAGATGTGATAACCTGGTGATTCAGTACATTCAGGTCGTCAGCTGACTTCATTTTATTGCCCCATAACGTTGCTGAGTCTCGACCTGAGTAACTGAAGCAACCCCAGATCATAACACTGTCTCCAGAGGCTTGTACAGTGGACACTATGCAAGATGGGTGCATCTCTACATGCGCTTCCCTTTTCACCCCGACACGCCCATCACTCTGGAATAAAATCAATCTGGACTCATCAGGTCACATGACTTTTTTTCCATCGCTCCAAAGTCCAACCTTTATGATCCAGAGTATGAAGCCTTTTTTTGATGAGTCTCACTAACAAGTGGTTTTCCGTATGGACGCACAGCTGTTTAGTCTCAATCCTATAAGTTCTCATCTCATTTATCTATTAAACATATCTCTGATGCACAAAGTTGATGGTTCAGCACTATCCTTCACAGTTTCATTAATGCATTGGGCAGTTCTAAACTTAATTCAAGTTATTTCAGATAACTTGATAATAACCCTAGTTGTTGTCTTTGCTTGACGCAGGTCAATAATTTGAGAAAGCTTTTTTAAACCAATAATTGTACTAGACTTAATTATTAAAAATAATTTTAATATTGTGTCATCTACATAGAATATTGTATTACTCTTTTTTTTCCGTATCATAAAATTGTCTCTGCTTGTTTTAGGTTGTATCACAAGTCACAAAAACAAAAACAAAAACTCTGCATTTTCTGCTTGCATTTTCTATCTCTGTTGTTTTAGAGCTTCAAGGCACGTTCATACGTTTAAAGCCAATAGTCTAGACGTTCTAAAAAAAAGAAATAAAACCTTTAATAATGCAAATTGCAAAAAGGCACGGTTGTTAATCCTTTTCTACAGCGAATCAGCCAGATTTTCCGGCTTTCTCCTCGGTCATGCTCAGTGTTTTAGAAATGATGCAATGTTTGGTAATAAGCCAGTACACTTCATGGTTTATGGTGGAAATTGCCAGGCTGCCACAGTGCTCATAAAGCCAAGCTAGTTTCTTAGCAAGTGATGTAATTAGACGAGAAATGTGGAATCCTGGCATGCGAGGGTGTGTGTGAGTGTGTGTGTGTCTGTAAAAGCTGCATCTTAAAGTACATCACTATTTTGGATACACAATTAATTCATTTTAGTTCCATGCATGGTTTTGTGTTAGCGCTGGTCTAGACTCTTCCTTTTCCCTCTTGCCCTCTTCACTGGATATGACATCAGTTCCTCAGGATGATTCATTGCTGTTGCGTGGCCTTGTGACACACGAGTGGGGGGAGAGAGGGCAAAATGCCATGTGACAATGCTTCTCTCTCATTACCAGCAATCAAAAAAATGCGCTGCTATATCGATAAAACCATGCTTCAAATCTTGGAGATGGAATATCCATGGGCGTCCACGATGCATTATGAGCTGTTATATAATGTATAATGCTCGGGTTATTACTTTCTACTCTAGATGCCGGTTTATTGCTTCTTTTTCTTCGTGTATCTGGAAGCCAAATGAAACAATGACTATTCCTGATGCTTCAATTATTTTCTTTTTAAATACAACCTATCCGGCTTTCCAGATGAAAGACACAAATTAAAGGTACGAAAGATCAAAGTACCAGCCCAGTGACAAGAAAAGGTCGAGATTAGTGCTCCTTTCTCTCCGTGTGTATAAGCGTACACAACGTTAAAACTTCTAAACTGTTTGTAGTCTCATTGGTTGCAGTCTTTTGTTTGACGGATGCTACCGCTCCGCTAAGTTTGTGCCCCTTTGTTGTTGCCTGTAGCTGGAGAAGATGCGGTCTGTGTCGGTGGACCTGCACAGCCGAGTTCCCGACAGCGTGGTGGAGAAAGCCGCCAGCACCGTGGCCCTACACAACCTGCTGGAGTATCACGACTCCTTCAGCCGAGAGGTGGAGAGAGAGAACAGCGCCCTGACGCTGCTCAGGCACCACGCCCTCCATCTCCTCCTCCACTCTGAGACCACAGGGCTGAAGACAACCAGGCTCGGCAAGCTGTCGGCCACGCCCCTTCAGCAACCGGCCACGCCCGTCAGTCAACAGACCTCTCCAAGCAAACAATCAACCACGCCCACCACACAACCAGCTGCACTCAGCAATAACTTAGACACACCTAGCAATCAAACAGCCACGCCTAATACACAGCCAACCCTGTCCAGCAACCACTTAGACACACCTAGCAATCAAACCTTTACGCCCAGCACACAGCGAACCACACCCAATACACAGCCTGCCACGCCCAGCAACCACTTAGACACATTTAGCAATGAAACATCCACGCCTAGCACACAGCTAACCACACCCAATACACAATCGACTATGTCCACTACAGAGCCAGCTATACCCAACAACCACTTTGATACATCTAGCAATCAAACAGCCACACCCAGCACCCAGATAATGATGCCCAGCAACAGCACAGATCTGGCCATCACGAGCAATCAAGAAGACACACCTAAATACCAAACAATCCCACCGCAGATCAACCATCTGGCCACGCCCACCAAGCAGGCCAGTAACCCCAGCAGTGATGATGCTTTCTGTTTGCTGGAGATTCAGGCAATGCAGGAGAAATATGAGAGGTAGTGATCAAAAATATCATGCATCATGCGTTTTTCTGAATTAGTATCTGTCGACTTTGTAACATAAATTTAAAAAGCCTAAGGAAAAGAAAAACTTACAGTACTGTCACTGAACATTTAGTGCTGTCAATCGATTAAAATGTTTAATCTAGTTAATCGCAGTCATAGTCTGTGATTAATCAAATTTTTAAAATGCTCAGATTTACTTGTATTATAAACATGCAATGTTGGAATAAAGAAATGCATGACAAACTGGTTAGAGGAAACAGATTATGCAGTTTCATAATATCTCACACATTAACATTTAACAAATGTTAAACGTGCGCTAAACGTGCCGTTATCACACACAGCCGGGTAATCGTGCTTTGGTTATGGGAAGCCATTAGGGTCAAACTTTGAAGATCATATGATTAATTTGTGTTTAAAAAATAGTAATGCGTTAAAATTTCTAGATTAATCACATGCGTTAATATCGACAGCTCTATCTTTTATACATCTCTTGTTTATCTCTCAATTCCAGCCTGCTACAGAAAGTGTGTGTGAGCCGACAGCAGGTGCAGGTGGAGCTGCTGGAGCGAGAGGAGGTGGAGAGGGAGCTGGGGCTGGTTAAAGGCTGGATCCAGGACACACAGGGCTTGTTACTCAGCCCTTCAGCCGACCTGGAAACCCTGCTCTCTGACCTGGAGGTAAAGTGGGATTAAAGCACCACGTTGTTCCTGTCCGTCCTAATTACGGGATGTATTACCGACTCCTGACCAAACCTCTCGTTTTTTTGCGCGTGCTAGATGGCGCATGGCGGTGTTCAGTCTCAGAGGCAGGCCTTGGAGCAGATTGCGGATCGCCAGCAGATGAAATACAAAGACCTCCACGCCGCTGTTCCCTCCGAGATCAGCACCCAGCTGGCACAGGTCACCCTGGCGCTGGGCTCTGCAGAGGACCAGGTACGTGTCGAGTCAGATTCACGATTCACAAGCTCCACCCACTACTTGCTTTCTCTCATCCCATGCATACCTTGTATTATGTATAGAATGGCAATGAAACACATCCTAAGTTAGACATGCGTTGAGATAATATGATTTTTTTTTTTAAATAGCTATGAAACAGTTTTATGAGGACAAGAGAAATACAGGAAGGTCCAGTGTTTTCTTTCAAACTCCAGGTGCAGAGCCGAGAGAGAGAAGTGCAGCACAGCAGAGACGTTAAAGAAGACTTTACCGCCAGACTGAAGGACATCTCGGACAAAGTCAGCACCATCTCTGTGAAACTGAAGCAGAAGAGTGTGGATGTAGAAGAGGCCAAAGGGGAGACAGAGGTACTGCGCTGACTCTCACACACACACACACACACACACACACACACACACCTTCTTTCTCTTTTAGTTATTATATGCATTTTTTTTTTTTATCAGTCGTTCATTTCAATGTTCAGATTTATGGAAAATTTATTTTATTCACTTCCTGCATTCAAACAGTTTTGGTTTAATAAGGATTTGATTTCAGCTTTTTGACTTGTAATCGATTCATCTGCAGGAAGTGATCAAATTAACTGACCTCAGTATAACTCAGAAACAACACTTAAACGTCTACATGCACTTGATGATGTTGAGAAAACAGTTTCTTTTCAAGTGAACTTGACCAAATTGAGAAACTTGAATCTGAATCAGGTTTATGAACCAGTTCGGTTCGGTTTTTAGCAGAACTTGGTGATGGTGAGAAAACAGTTTGACTCTGAATCAGTAGAGTTCGGTTTTAGGTGTAATGGATCATAGTGAGAAAATGAATCAGTAAAGTTCAGTTTTAAATGAACTTGATCAAAGTGAGAAACAATTTGAATCTGAATCAGTAGAGTTTGCTTTTTAAAAGAACTTGGTGATAGTGATAAAACAATTTGACTCTGAATCAGTCTCTACCGTTTCATCCGAGTTTACATACGAGTGCACTTGATCAAGATGAAAAAAACCATTCAACTCTGAATCGGTAGAGTTCGGTCCTAAGTCAACTTGATCATAGTGAGGAAACGATTCGACTCAAGTGAGATTAAGAAATTTGAATCTGAATCAGTAGAGATTGCTTTTTAAGAGATCTTGGTGATAGCGAGGACACAATTTGACTCTGAATCAGTAGAGTTCGGTTTTAGGTGTAATGGATCATAGTGAGAAAATGATTTGTTTATCACTTGGTGATAAAACAATTAGAATCTCTACTGATTCATCCAGGTTTACATTCAAGTAACCTGATCAAGATGAGAAGACGTTTCAACTTTAAATCCGTGGAGTTCGGTTTTAAGTGAACTTGATCGTAGTGAAAAGAATCGATAGAGTTTGTTTTCAAAAGAAATCAATCGGATTGAGGAAACAATTCAACTCTGAATCAGTAGTTTGTTTTCAGTTGAACTTATAGACTCATAGTGAGAAATGATTCGAATCCGAATCAGAAGAGTTTGAGCTTTAAGTGAACTTGATCATCGTGAGAAAAAACGATTTTACTCTGAATCAATAGTTTGATTTTCATAAGTCATTGATACTGATATTTCTAAAAGAAGTCAGTTGGAGTGAGAAACCTATTCAACTCTGAAACAGTTCTGAACTTGAACTAAAAAATGAATTGACTGACTTGACACAGAACTAAACCCTGCCTGTGTAAAACCGTCCCGTTACTCAAATTTTTTTGGAGAGAGAGCAATTACTAAGTATAATCATTTGATGGTGCTCATTTCTTCTCAGACTCTGCGTGAGGAGCTGGAGGACTGCTCTCACGCTCTCTCTGAGCTGGACGTGGCCATGCAGGAGTTCGGGGAGCAGAACCCGCTCCTGGCCCGACAGCTGGGCGCCACCCTGAGCAAACTGACCGAGCTCCACTCTCAGACCAGCAGACTCGCCGAGGGAAGGAGCACGCGGCTTAAGAAGGTGAATACGCCGAGATGCGTCTTAGACGGAGAACTTAGACGATGCGGCCTTGTGACCCCTGATCGATCTCCTCTTGCTTCTCGTTCCAGGCTGAGCAGCATTTCGAGGAGTTTAACCGGAGACTGACCCTGGTACTGAACTGGACAGAAAAAGCGGAGACTCTGGTTTCCGCTAACATCGTGTGGAGCCCCGCCTCTATGATGCAGGAGCAAATCAGAACTCATCAGGTATGAAGGATCTGATCGAGAATCGAGAATGGTGGAATCCCACAGCACGTGTGCCTGATAAGAGTATGCATGATACAAGGCAGTGGTTATAAGCGCATTACGATGCTGAAGGGTGAAACTGAACCGGCTTCGAGGTGTGATGCAATATTTAGCGTCATGATTAGCTAAAAAACTGCTGGCGAAACTGTGGAAAGAAGGAAAAAACTGTTAATTTAAAGTTTTTTTTTCCATAAGATCCGCAACTACCGTATTTAGACCATAAATATTAAAAAACATAAAGTAAGTTAAAAATGATATCGCGATACCAACGATATCCCAGAAAATGTTATCAGTATTGTGAGATAATACATCATGATCTCACTAGTATACGATCCTATCGTCCAGCCCTGAGGGTTATTAATGCTGTTAGATACCATGTGCTCTGTCTCCCGCCCATGCGGTGCAGGCGCTGCTGCGAGAGTGGCGCAGGCTGCAGGGTGAGATGGAGGCGGTGAAGGAGAGAGTGGGGCTGTTGGGAGAGGTGGTGCACACCGACGCTCTTCACCAGCAGGTGGCAGAGCTGAGTCGTCACGCCGAAGAGCTGCAGCAACGCGCCAAAACTCGCCTGCTGAATCTGCAGGACGCTGCAAAGGTACAGTAACACTGCACACGGTGTGTGTGTGTGTGTGTGTGTGTGTGTGTGTACACACACTTAAAATTTAATACATGCATTTAAATTAAACATTCATTATATAAAAAGCTGAATTATTTTGTGTCTAGTTTTTTTGTATTGCACTTAATCATGACTGTAATGCTTTAAAATTATTGGCACCCTAAAGGGAAAAAAAACATTCTAATAAACTGTGGTACACGGTGAAGCGTCAGTATATATGTAGGATATGCATTGTGTGTGTGTGTGTGTGTGTGTGAGAGAGAGATGGTGAGAGACTGATATAGAGATATAGCAGTAAGTCCAGAATAGAGCCCTCTCCAAATAAGCTCTCTCCAGTGTTGCTGATCATTTATTTATGATAAAATCCTGCCCTCTAGTGGTGGTATTTATACCCTACATGTCATCTTAATCTTTTCTTCCCAGGTTGGATAACATTTTGTAAAGATCAGGACAAACCATATGGACTTATTTATCTAAACCATCATTCTCTCAATCACGTTCGTGTTGGTTTATTAATGGATAGTTTTGGGATTTTCAAAGCTGTTTTTGATGTGTCCATGTGGACGTGAGAGTAAGTTTTAGTCTTTCTGCAATATTTCACAGTCCGTCTGGGGCTCGAATGAAGTGTGACACTGAGCTAATTCGAATCGGTATCAGTAAAGGTTGCATTTTGATTTTTTTTTTGTTTGTTGTTATCGCCGTATTTACAGTGGGGTGAAAAAATATTTAGTCAGCCACCAACTATGAGAGACAAAATAAAAAAAAAGAATTACATAAAAGAATTTATTTGCAAATTATGGTGGAAAATAAGTATTTGGTCAATAACATTTCATCTCAATACTTCGTTATAAACCCTTTGTTGGCAATGACGGAGGTAAAACGTTTTCTGTACGTCTTCACAAGGTTTTCACACACTGTTGCTGGTATTTCAGCCCATTCCTCCGTGCAGATCTTCTCTAGAGCAGTGATGTTTTGGGGCTGTCGCTGGGCAACACGGACTTTCAACTCCCTCCAAAGATTTTCTATGGGGT
>JAQMYJ010000020.1:17335575-17347110 GCA_030014305.1 Clarias laeviceps
ATCACAAGTAAAATTACCACTAATGACGGAGGAAGAATGTCTAAACATCCTGCACTCCACACACTGGACAAGCTGAACATTATCCATTATATTAGAAAATCTAAAACCAGAAAATCTGCTGCCCTCTGCCAGAAAGTCAATGGGCGAAGGTTTACCTTTTAATAACAATTCCGGCTGAGGTGGCTTGAAGCCCTTTGCAGTCACTCCCGTGACCATTTAGATATCTTCTGGTAGTAAAACTGGATATATAAGTGTTTTGTATGTTAGTTATACACTGTGTGCATTAACTGAACATACATTATAACAAGGATATTTTCAAGGCTAATTCCATATCACAATAATGTGCGTAAGTTCTTGTGGATGAAACGCATCTGTATGTGAACTGTACACGCACTCATTCACCAACACCACTCGCACATTACAGGAACTCGGCTGGGAGTTATTGCCGCGTCCCTGTACAGTCCTGACATCACTCCAAGACATTAGCGCGAGGAGTTAGTGATATGATACCGAAGCTCTGAAGCTTGTATCAAATGTAAAAGGGCGTGTCCAAGTGATGCCAGCGTTTCAGACGTGAATCAGACAGACAGCCCGATCATGGCTCCGGTGTACTGATGAAACTACTGGGATAAGTGTATTAGTGTAGCAGGAGATTAGACAGAGAAATAAAGGGAGTTTTTACTGCACATTAAAACGTCTCGCTTTGACTTGAACACTCTCCTAATTATAAACAAACACCTGCTACTCACCCTGTAAGAAAATTTACTTGCAATTAGCAATACAGATTCAAATCATATTGATGATGATGATGTCAGTATTACATCATCACATCACCCAGCCCAAGAGGAAGGAACACGACCTTGTGAAGTGATAAATTCACTCGGAGATGTATTAATAATTACTCTGTCTCTATTAACCTCCTTTCACTGAATTCTCACACAGACTGGTTAAACAAAGAGACTTTTATTTACACATCATTATTACAGTGGAGAGAGAGGATACATAATACAAAACTGTCTGAAGGTAATGATAAAGTTCTGAATGCACATGTGGTTTAAAAAAGCTGTATGTGTGTGTGTGTGTGTGTGATTGATGATTAAAAGGATCTGTGATGTCATTATAACTGTGATTAGAGATGAGAGTCTCTCTGAGCAGCAGGTTTAAGGCATCATCACACCCTGTGGAGAGAGAGTGTGTGTGTGTGTGTGTGTGTGTTCAACAGGATCCAGCGTACACTAAAGTGCTTTGTGTGACCTCCCCCGCTGACATCAGCCGTCGTCACCAGCCGAACATGTACTCCATCGCCTTGGACACCAAACTGTCATCCTTACGTGGGGTCCCTTTGTCTGACACCACCTACACACACACACACGCACACACACAGTGTTTTAATGTACATCTACACCAATAACATACACACAGTAAACTAGGGAAAAATAAAAAGCTCTTTTTTAGGATTTAATAGCCAACCCATGTGTAAAAGAATAACAGCTGACTACTGTTGTTGATACTGAATGTGACTTAATGCCAAGAGTGTTATTTCATAATTCTGAAATCTCCAATATTGTTCTAAAATGTAAGAAATAAATCACAAAACATAAAAATACTGAATTAGAAGGTGTGTCTAACCTTTTGAAAGGTAATGTAGATTAAAACCCTGGCTGAGTTTAGGGAGCGGACTGGTGGACTCACAGTCTCAACCACAGAAACATTAGGATGGGGGGGGGGGGGTTCGGTTTGATTGGTCGTGACCGGTGACCAGCTGATCTGCCTCAGATATAAACCATTCTGTCCCGAGTGCGAGCAGACACTTACACCAGTCTCACAACACCGCGTGAACTAATTAGTCGGAAATCGTGTGATTAGAAGCCGCCCGTGTGAGACGACACACGCCCGCATGCTCTTGGCCGCTCGACCTCGCTCACTTTAATAAAACTAATAATAATAATAATAATAATTAGTGTGGACGAGAGAGATACGCACTGCTCAGTAACAATGTTAAACTCTTGTATTTGGAGTTAGTTTGTATTTTTAAAGATAAGGTGACATTTATTCGTCCCACAGTGGAGAAATTTCTAAATTGTTCAAATGTAAATGTTTAAACGCTGAATTTCAGTTTTAAGTGAGAAAACTAATGTTATAAGAAAGAGGCTATATTTAATTACTCAAACTTTTTTTTTTAAAGATTTAAAATTGTAATAAAATCGTTTGAAAATGTAATATCACATCAGGATATTTATAAAATAATGATTCTTAATCGAATCAGCACCCAACTGTAATAATATCATACCGAGAGGTGACCGGTGATTCCCCTCCATATTTAATATTACATGTTGTTATTACACGTCTCATAGAACTCAATGTTCCATCAAAGAAAAGTTATAAACTGTGGTGTTTAATCATCTAAAGTAATAAATAGAAATAAATAAGAATCTCCAACTCTGTGTCACATCACCAGCCTGAAGTGAATCAATTCTGATTTCATGTGTGTGTGTGTGTGTGTGTGTGTGTGTGTGTGTGTGTGTGTGTGTGTGTACCTGATACTCGGCGGTGGTGTGTGTGTGTGGTGTACTGAGGGGTCTCATGGCTGAGCGTGGTGTGGAGATGGAGGACACACTGGTGTTGTTCTTCACTGGAGGAGTGAACACTGCAGCACCGCTCCTGTCTGAGCACTCCATCACACTCTGTATACATACACACACACACACACACACACACACACACACACACACACACACACCATTCAAGAGAAGTCAGTTTGTATAACAGTACAGATTTACTGTCCTCTGAAAAATAACTCCACATACAGACATTACTGTCTAAATAATAGCTGGCAAAAAAAGTAAATATGTACATTTTTAACCGTGCAGAGTCACATGACCTATTCATCATGTCCTCATGTCATGTGTGTGTGTGTGTGTGTGTGTGTGTACCTTATCGATACAGGGCTTGACTCCGATCATGATGGCTTCCCCAAATATCTTGCCGTCTTTACTAAGTGCTTTCCTGGCCTGCAGTTTGGACTGATACTTAATGTGCATCCAGTTTCCTGAGTTAGACATCTGTGTGTACACACACACACACACACACACACACACACACACACACACAGAGTTAGAGACAGAGGAGTGTTACAGTGTGACCGTAGCTGATCTACACCCCGTCACTCACCACGTGTTTGAGGATGTTCCCGTACTGAGCGAACTGCAGCAGGATGTAGGATGCGGAGGCGGGAGGAAACCTGCAGGAAGTTACACGTACGCTTCAGTATTCGCATAACCACACCCACACCCTTAACCACACCCACACCCTTAACCACACCCACACCTCTAATTATGGTTGGGTATCATTTGGGTTTTTTCATGGTAACGGTACACAGATCGGTACTTTTAAAACGGTACGGCTGCCTAAACAGATACTTAAAAAAATGGTGGCTAACATTAAAAAACATCCTTAATTTAACAACCTAATGTTTTCACTAAATAATATATTATAAATTACAAATATACATAAATATATATAGTGTGTGAAAAAATAAAAGTAGATATTTCTAATTTTCTGTGTGTGTGTGAAGTTATAGATTAATCGAGTAATTGGATAAAATGTACTTTTGCTTAATTAAACAACAATGTAAAATATATAAGAGAAACAAATATTAATTGCTTTTCTTTTTAGAAATATCTACTTTTATTTTTTAAATGCATACAGCATTATATCAAAAATAAACATCGTCATTATTCACAATACAAGGAACAGCTTATACCCCTATCTCACCTATGCGGTTTGACTCACACTGAGATGCGATGTTAGGCGCCGTGAGCCGCCGTGATTGACCGCCGACATTCCGCTGACGTTCCGCGAAGTCCTGCAAAGTCCGCAAGCTTCCGCGAGGATCGTCAAAAATGTAAACTTGTTTTAAGGCGGCTTAAACATGTTTAATTTTTCGCGCGGAAAGATGGAAAAGTAATCGCAGCACCAAAACTAGCGGTGAATCATGATGCATGGTACTTCCAGCCACCGCGCAAAACCGCGTAGGTGAGATAGGGGTATTAAGGTTGACTGAGATGAATAGTGCCATGCATTCTTATTTTAAAGCCTTTTCTCAGATGCAAAAATAAAAAAAAAGGTATTTCAAATGACTTTAAGTATCAAAAAAACTAAGGCGAACACTGAAATAAATAATTATACAAAAACACTAAGTTTCAAAACTAAAAGTTTCTAAATCTAAGGCTCAGGCATAACATATAAGCCGTTACTGACAATTTCTGTCGTTTTCTCTCGCTGGTTTCTTTTTCTCTTGGCTCCCTGATAATTTTATCGCTCACTTCCATTTTGCAGCCGCAACAGAACGTTCCATCAAATCAATACACAGATAACTGTTTGCGTCTCCTTCCGCCTTTTGGGTGACGTAAGCGCTTCTTCTTCGTTGGTGTTTACTGGCGGCTTGCATCCGGAAGCGCGCTGTGTCAAAAGCGCAACATCAACAAATAATTCCGCAAAAACATGATGCAAGCTTTTAAAAATTAATTAAAAGAAGCTTCGAGGCAGAAGATTTTGCCTCCATCATTTTTTGTAATCGAGTTACTCGAGGAATCGTTTCAGCCCTAATACAAATCGAATCAGCACCTCGGCATCATGATGATATCGTATCGACTGGTCCCTGGTGATTCCCGTCCTTATCCAAGTTAACTGCAGTTTACCAGAAGTTTAAATCAGGAAGCAGCTGAAAGGAAAGGAAGTCAGGACGAGCGGTAAGAGTGGCTGCAGCGTGTACGTTGTGTGAAAATAATCATTTTGTTCTTAGGTTGTATTTGTGACTGGAATCATCATTCCTTCAATAGTATCCCAACACAAGCTGACTTACACAGCTTAAACCTGCTGTGATAGAAAACGAATCAACTCCTCCTGACCCAGTCACAATCTGTAATTCATCAGTGCTTTCCTAAATGCAGTGTGTACGTGTTTGTGTGTTTCAGGCGTTTCAGAGGCAGGTGCAGGAGTGTTTAACTCAGCTCGAGCTCATCAACAAGCAGTACCGCAGACTGGCGCGTGAGAACCGCACAGACTCATCCTGCCGCCTTCGCCAAATGGTGCATGATGGGAACCAGCGCTGGGACACGCTGCAGAGGAGAGTCGCCGCCATCCTGCGCAGACTCAAGGTGACTGCGCTGAACATGAAATCGTTTAGCGACATTAGCTAGCTAGCTGCCTACAGTTATAGCTGCCTGGCCAAGAGCATAGTTTAGCTTTTAGCCGTAGTTTCGGTTCACTAACATGCTAGGTCATATTAATAAGCGTAAAATCAGAACATTAGCAAAACTAAAGTGTTTTTAAAAAAAAAAACTCAGAGCCATGTAGCTAATCAGATTAGCATGCTAGCTAACATGTAACATCCAGTTAACTTTTATATTTAATCAATAATACAAGAAGCCACGCTTGCTAGCTGTAATGAAAGGTCACTAGCGAGCTAGTTAAGCGGCTTTGTTCTGTAAGCTAGCCAACCTTACACAGCCAGTAATTAAACCCTAGAGCCATGTTTGCTAGCTTGTGTTAGCCCCGATCCTCTCACATTGGTGGTTACGATCAAAATACAAAAAAACATTTAAGAAGAATATCACTTTTTTCCTTTAAAGCCATAGACAACTGAGTGTGACGGAGTGTGTTTGTTTAGTGTAGCGTGTATACTGTGCATTGTGTATAAGTGTGAGTGATGACGTTGTCGTCCTGCAGCACTTCATCTGCCAGCGTGAGGAGTTTGAGACAGTGAGAGACGGGGTTCTGGTCTGGCTGACTGAGATGGACCTGCAGCTCACCAACATCGAGCACTTCTCCGAGTGTGACGTTCAGGCCAAAATCAAACAGCTCCGGGTGAGGACCGCGTTCACGCTCACTACTGGACAGAAATATAAACTCCGCCCCCAGAACAGTCCGGGCTTGTTTTATCTACGGACACCAGAGGGCGCTAAAAGTCACACACTTTAACCCTGTGATAAAAGAAATTATACAGATTGTAAACTCTGACTTTTCAGCGATAAATTTGTATTGTTTTAAATGTAGTGTTTATTTATTTATTTATGATTGTTGTTAAGATGGTGTAGTGGTTGCGTTTAGGTATCAGTAATGAGTTTCTAGTTTTATACAAAATATATCTAGTTAAATAATTTCAATGCAGTAAAAAAAATTTTTTTTAAATCGACCTTTCAGTCAGTATGTTTTTTCTGTTTGATGTTTTGAAATTAGCTCCGCCCACATGTGCACTTCACCTTACCGGCAGCAGAGGGCGATTTAGGTCAAACTAGTAAAAAATATTATTTCTGTCATGTTGATACTGTGGTACCTCGGCATACGAATTTAATAAAACTTCGTATTGTGAAACACATTGTCCCATAGGAAATTATTTAAATGCAAATAATTTGTTCCAGCCATCCACAAATATTACCAATATTACCAATTTCCAACACTATAATCATATTTTTGCATATTAAAACATTTAGAAAAGACGTGTAAATGAAGTAAAATATGAAATAAATAAACATTAAACCTCACTTAACCTTAATTTATGATTCCTCTTGGCATCGGCTGCTTTAAAAAAAAAAAAAAAACTGAAAGCGGCTCCATTTTCTTCTTGCTACTGTCCTTGATAACATTCTTGAGACCCGTGGTGCTACGTCTTCACTAAATCTTGCACAAAATGCAAAAAATATTTAAACTTGCTTCATTTGGCTTTCCACTGAGGCAAACAAGTTTTAAACGGTTCCTGGACGTACGGCGTTCACTTCGGCTCGTATGGTGAAAATTCCTGCAAACATTTTAGTTATTAAGGTAAAAATAATGAATGAAGCAGGATGTTGATATGCTGAGGCATTTAGCGGCTTGTCGTATCACCACTAATTGTGTGTCTGCATGTGTGTTTGGTGTTTCAGGCTTTCCAGCAGGAGATCGATCTGAACGCGGGGAAGATCGGGAGCGTGTTCCGTCAGGGTGAAGCTCTGATGGAGAAGAGCGAGCCGATGGACGCCGCGGTGATCGAGGAGGAGCTGGACGAGCTGCAGAGGTACTGCAGGGAAGTGTTCGGCCGCGTCGACCGCTACTACAGGAAGCTCACGCGCCTGCCGGTGAGACGCCGTGTCATTTTATCTTACTTTATTTTACAGGATATATCAGGAGTAAGAGGAATAAAACACTTTGGGACGGTTCCACTTCATCACGGCCCGTCTGTCCATTATTCCTGATTATTTTCCCCTAACGGCGCTACACGCAGAGTGTTTTTCATTCCGGACTTCATTAACAGAAATCCCCTCCGTGTCGTTCACAGCTGCCCGACGACGAGTGCGACGGTTCCGACCGGGAGTTCGACCTCGACGGCTCGAGTGACCTCTCTGACCTCCAGTGGGAGGAGGGGAACTCCTTACCCAGCACCGCCACCAACAGCAGGACCGCCTCCGTCAGCCCGGCACCGCTGCGCGCTAACTGCTCGGGTCGCGAGACTCCCGGCAGCGTGGACTCCATCCCGTTAGAGTGGGACCACGACTACGACCTCGAGCCCATGGGGCACACCGTAGTGTCAAAGAAAAAGGGGCGGGGCCAGGAGGACGAGGCCATCGTATGCACCACTACCGCAGACCTCAAAGGTGTGTGTGTGTGTGTTTGTGTTTTAGACACGGATGTGATTACATAGCCACACTGTAGCTGTGTTTAGTAAAAGCCTGGTGTGTTTTTTTTGGTGTATGGTTCTCTCCGCAGACATAGTGATCCCCGAGAGTCCTGAGGCTTATATAAAACTGACAGAAAGCACTCTGAGGTCGTCCTCCGGTACGCACCGAGTGTGGGCGTGTCCTATTAACCCTACTCGCTAATTCAGTCCCGGGTTTTAATCGTGTGCATGTCAGTAAATCACCTCATCTGCATGAATCGGTGTCGCCGTTTCTAACCTGAATCACTCTGTATGTTGTTTGTCTTCTATCCAGTAATAATAATAATGAGAGCACGCACTAACGATAACATTGTCATTGTGATACCATGAGGCACGATCGCGTTTAAGGGTCAAAGATGGATCTGATTTAAGGCTGTCTTACAGATAAGTGAGAATAAAAGTGAGAATAAGTGAGATAAGTGAGAATAAAACACTCTGTTTTTCATGCTGGTATAGGAAACTAATCAACGAATCAATTTTATTTTAGGAATAAAAAGCACAGAATCGTTTCTACCCACTCGTAGTTACGTATAATGCCGGGGAACGTCTCGCTCTTTCACGTCCTCTATAAGTGAGTATAAAGTTCGTCTGTCCTGAAGACACAGCTTTAACTCTGGCTGTTACAAAGCACTGACACTGGAGACTCCTTCATTCAACATTAAATAAAAGTCACTGTACGGAAATCTACTACAAATACATACAGTATGAATATAGATTCGATCAGATTATAGATTCCCTCCTCCATTTTTCACTTCCACTGTTCATTCTTTTCAGTTTTGCTCCTCAGTCGTACCATTTCCTTCCTCACTTTGTCTATTTCACTCCTCAGCTTTTTAGTTTCGCTTCTCTTTTTTTTCAGTTTCGTTCCTCATTCTTTCCATGTCGCTTCCATTTTATCCGTTTTGCTCCTCATTTTTTCAGTTTCTCTTTTTTTTCTGTTTCGTTTCGGTTCATCCATTTTTTTTTCCTGGATAGAAAGCGTTTTACAGAAACGTCTACATTTCTTAACTGTTTGTATTTATATCTATTCAGTCTATCCAGTGATGGAAACTTAAAACCGCTTGTGTAAGTCGCTTTGGATACTCAGAACTCATCTTTGACCCGTGAATCTGACTGATTTGGACTAATCCCGTGTCATCTTTCCTCAATGACGTGATTTGAAGCTGAAATCAGTGTCCATTGCATGCTGAACCATTTTCACCTTTTTTTTCTTTCCCCCAAACATGTTTTTTTTTCTTTTTTTCTTTTTTACATGTTGTTCTAACACTTTATTCCTTCGCAGGTGACCCGGCGCATAACGTCCTGGACACTTCGTACAGCGGTTATGTAAGTAGGGTTTTAATCCAGGACAAAGTTATGATGCTGTGTTAAACATTCAGTCTGAGATGTTGAGGAATCTTTTAGGAGAACTCGAGATGGAGTGTTTTTAGGATTTATAGGGGAGTTATCGTTGTAACCAGCAGAAGAACTGGATTGATTTTTAGGGTCAAGGTCACAGCAAGGATCAAACCTTTTTTTCTTTTATAGCTTCTTTCCTGATTTTCTTTGATTATATGTCATTATATTATTCTTTTAAACATAAAGTGAGCTATGAATAAAAACTAAACCTGACTCAGAGGATGCAAGTCAGAGCTGTTTTCTCATGATGAAGACGAAAGAGGTTTAGACATTTTATTTGTAATTGTCTATTTAATTAAATGAAATCCTGTTCATTTATTTGTTTATCTATGATAATAATAATTAAATAAATTTTGGGCAATTAGAAAATCTTTCTCTGTCATGTTTTCCATCGTTCATATACTGTAGGTCATGAAAGACAAGCAGAGGAGAGAAACATGAGTCATTTGTAATATTTATTTCGATTAAAGCTTGTTTTGTGTGTGTGTGTGTGTGTGTGTGTGTGTGTGTAGATGCGTCTGATGGGAGACTGTCGAGGAAGCATCAGCGCTCTGAAGAGAGCGGAGGGAGAGCTGGAGGAGGAAGAGAGCGACCTGGCCGGGTTAAACAACCCAGAGAACGCAGAATCACAAAACACAGGTCACAGTCGAACGAGATCACACGTCAACCATGAAATGAATAAATAAATGAATAAATAAATAAAGATGTTTTTTACCCTGAGGGCTGTGACTTCTGATGAACCCTATAGAGAGGAGAGTGACAGCGCTGACGTCGAGTCCTTGTCTCTCTGTAGGTGTGATCGAGCGCTGGGAGCTGATCCAGGCTCAGTCGCATAACTCCAGTGAAGACCTGCTGTTATGGCAACAGCTGACCTCTGACCTGGAGGCTATGGAGGCGTGGCTTAGCCAGGCAGAGGAGGAGCTGGCTGAGCTGAAGGGGCGGGACTTAAGCACTGATATACAAGCCATCGATCAACGGATCAGGAAACTCAAGGTGTGTTTGTTTGTGCGTGTGTGTGTGTGTGTGTGTGTGTGTGTGTGTGATTGCTCACTAACAGTGTATATATGACTTACAGAAGCTGTTATAGTTAACAGTGTGTTCGTAAGTTGATAGTCATGGTGTGTGTGTGTGAATTCCTCACGTCTGTGGTATGAAAGACATTCAGTGCGAGTCCAACTCGTCTAAAAACAGAAGCTCACTGACCCGAATACACTGAACCTGACCTCAGTGACCTGCTGCTGAGCGAGCAAAATAAATATATTGAATATAATACATTTATAAATATTAATAACAAGTAAATGAAGAATGAGAAACAAATTAAATGACTGAATGAAATTACATAAATACTTTCAGCTAAATAAATTATTATTAACAAATAATTGTAATAATAACAATAATAATAATAATAATAATAAAGACTTATATAGGTAGTAAGAAAAATCTAAAACAAAAATTTTAGACAAAAAATAAATACATACATAAATTGATTAATTAATAATAATTAATAATAATATAATAAACAATAAACATTCTCTTTCCTATACAGTAATAATAAATAAATAAATAAATAAACAAACAAAAAAATAAAATAAATGTCAATATTAGTAACAATGAATAAGCAAACAACAACAATAATAATAATAATAGCTAATAGGTTTAGTTACTTTTTTGTGTAATAATAATAGTCTAGACTTAAGGAGGTAGCAACAAAGATCACAAACCAAAAATTTAATAAGAAGAGAAAATAAATGAATATACACATTAATAAGTGATCTTTTATATAATAAATGCAAAAGCAAAATAAATGTCAATATTAATAAAAGTAAATAAGATAATAATAATAATAATCCTAACAAGAAAATAACTTAAAAGAATGAATAAAAAAGAATCATATAGACTTATCTAGGTAGTAACAAAAATCATAAAACTAAAATTATTAAAACGAATAAATACAGTACACAAATAAATTCATTATTAAATAATTACATATTAATAAGTGACCTTTCATATAATAATAATAAATACATTAATAAAATAAATTAAATCTTGTCCAAATAACAATGAATAAGCAAATAATAATAACCCAAAAAAAAGAAAGAAAGAAAGTAACATTAGTAGGTCATTAGTAGATCTTTCGTCTGATAAATGCATAATCCTGTCTCTGTGCAGGATCTTCAGAAGGAGGTGGATACCCATAAGGCCACAGTGCTGTCCATCAACCTGAGCGGCGTCAGGCTCGTCCAATCAGACGCGGAGGAGAGCAGGAAGCTGAGGAGGAGACTGAAGGAGATGAACTCGCGCTGGGACCGACTGGGTAAAACTCTGCAGCAGAGGAGGGCGGCGCTACAGGACGCGCTAATGCAGTGCCAGGTACACACACACACACACACACACACACACACACACACACACACACACACACACACACACACACACACACACAC
>JAQMYJ010000020.1:17390953-17401814 GCA_030014305.1 Clarias laeviceps
TGATACATGATACTCGTAAACCAAGACTTGCTCGTTTTCCAAGTCAAAATTTATTAAAAATCTTTGCTCGTCTTGCGGAGTTCTAACCAATATACAGACAAAACCTTTTATTTATATAGATCTGGTGATGCTCACACTGTACGCACATCTGCACAATTTGTTTTCTCCTGCTTTCTTTCGTTTTCATATTAATTTTCTTCCATTTATTTTCTTTCCTCAACTTCTATAAGAAGCTTTAATATGCTATAAAAATGCAATTTTATATATTACACACACACACACACACACACACACACATGTTGTACTCTTTGTTTTCATTCATCACTCCTTATATTTTTCTCTTGCTTTAAATTGCCCTCCTATTCACCCTCACCCTCTTTTAGGAGCTTCTTTAACACTTTAAATAAAATAAAATTTTAATTAAACACACACATGTATATACACCTGCTATTGGAAATGATCCTCTATGAGAATTTATATTTTAATTAAAAAAATTACATTAATTTTTTTTTTTTTCATGCACGCATTTTAAAATGCTCAGTTTATAATTTTGTAATGATTTATTTTAAAGTCACTAATAAATCATGTTCTTTATTTTACAACAACAATAACAGTATTAAAAAAATAATAGATAGACATTTTAAATGGGACTTTTATTATTATCATTATTTTTTAAGATTAAGGTTAAATCAACTCCCTGAATTAATGTTAACATCTATTTTTCAAGGAACATGCGAATATAAGTTAACACTTTTGCTAAATAATTGTTAAATTGAGTTAAAAGGAAATAAGCTTTAGGTCAATTCGACACATTACCGGCCGCATCCCAAATCTCTCTCGCACACTACGTTAGATCACTACTTAAGGTTTACATTCACGGCTCGCACGCGACTTCGGTAGATCCCTACGTCTATAAATAAGAACTGATTTGACACCCGACCCACATCTAAACCGCCATATTCGGCTAGCCAAGTGGCTAAGTACAAACACTCTGAGCCGTAAATACACCATTTCTTCTGGTTTACAGTGCTAGAGCTGTTCCTAAATATATAAAAAGCTTATTAATTAAGCTGTAATGAAGCGAAAAACAACCTTCATACCCTTCGAATTTAGCTGAGAGCGACGGTGGAGGAATTAAAACTTGATCCGCCGCCATCTTGGCTAACAGGAAGGCGTTATGATTCTAAAAAATAAAAAACTTTACTTAAATCAGTTGAACAACATTTTTTAAATAGTTCCCCCCCCCCCCATTTAAAATACAATACCCATAAGATATTCAACAATGCTTTATTATTAAACAGACTAATATATCTACTTAAAAGCGCTACTAAGATTACTTTTAATCATCAGAACGCCATCTAATTCTTACCGTAGACAACACTGCCCTCTAGAGCTGGCGTAATGAAATGCAGAAACCACAAATAAAATGTAAAAATCTCTATTAAAGCATTATAATGATGTTATAAAATATAATAAAATAAAAATTATATATTTTTTTCATGACTCGATAGTGAGATATAATAAGATATTGTGCAAAGAGCTTCTTTTTTCTTTTAATTATGCTGCTATTTTACTGATGGGGTCTTTCCCTTCTACCACACAACTAAAAATTAAAAGGGTATAATCTATTTAATAATAATAATAATAATAATAATAATATAATTTACATCGTACATTTGTTTATGTGCAAATTAAAATGGTTATTTTCCCTGCCGAGTGTTTCACTGCACTGTGTGTATGTGTGTGTAATAGTTTAATAGTTAATTATTATTTATTCGATCAGGAATTAAGACCTTGATGTTTCCTGCTGTTTCAAAAAGTTTTAGATTTTACTAACATCTGGATTTTCAATATCAGTATTGTGAAGAACGTAGCCACACCTCCTCTCTTTTCACTTCACTTTGTAGTGTGTTTGTGTGTGTGTGATGTCTTCCACATTTCCTGACGTTTTTTTTTCTGAAGTTGTGCTTCCCCTTAAGCTCCATATCCTGCTACATGGCTACACAAAGCGCTCGTCTGTTTGCTGTGCTGTACGAAGTGGAGCTTACAGGCTTCTTGTCTATTTAACTGTCAAAACACTTAGGGCAAATATACAAATAGGTGTCTCTCACATACACACACTATGACAGAAATGACTGATTATACAGTATTTTACAAAAAAATTTGTATTAGTATATAAACCTTATGTACAGTATAAATCACCATGGTTTATATACATCACAGCTTTACGGTCAGTTTGTTCAAAATGTCTGAAATCTAAAAACATTTCATTTGTTTAGTTAAGTCAAGTAGTCAAGTCAAGTCAAGTAGGCTTTTATTGTCATTCCAATCATATACAGTTCAGTACACAGTGAAATGAAACAACGTTCCTCCAGGACCAAGGTGCTACATACATGATCATAACAACATAAATTAACAACACAACTCTATCGGAACCAGCTCAGATAATCAACTAAAGAACAAAACAAAGGTGTTCGAGAGAAGTTTCCCTGACTACCAGCAGAGCAGAATCGCTGATAGGGCTTTTTTTTTTTTTTTTTGCCTTAACGATATTAACACCTCGTCCCTTTCTCTTCACACAGGCTCATGCCTTATTCAGGACAAGAAAATGTTTCGCCAGATCTCAACTAAGTTGCCGTTTCAGGAGGGATAAATTATTGGGCTGCATGTGTCAAAAAGAAAAACAAACAAATAAGAAGATTTGAAGTTTCTCGAACTGGGTTAAGAACCATTTAGCCCACTATCAAACCCTGGACGGATGGTACTGAGCCATAGACTTTGTGGAAGAAATGTGGTTGGGGAAAAAAATCCTACGTGGAAATCACATAAACGCTTAATGAAGTTACATGGTAAAAAATCAACAGTAAAAACTCAGAGCTATGCTTAATAATGAAAGTAAAAGTACTTCCATACACACACACACACATACACACACACAGTGTGATGAGAATTCACGGGATGGGACTAAACAGCTGTGTGTCCATAAGAAAATCACTTATTAGTCAGAGTCATCATAAGGCTTCAGTTTCCTAAAGAGCTTAAAGACTGGACTTTGGAGCAATGGAAAAAGGTCATGTGGTCTGATGAGTCCAGATTGATCTTATTTCAGAGCGAAGGGCATTGAATGAAATTTTGAGTGTGTGACTTTTGTCTTTTTGGCCAGGCAATATTTATACTGTATATATATTGGTTTTTCCACATGAACCTAGAACATACTATGCTTTGTTTCCAGAGAGCTCCAGTACTCACATGAAATTCCAAAAGAAAAATGTATAACTGACTGTTAAACTCCTATTTAGTAATTATGATTAAAACAGAGAAGTAAACAGACAAATACAGTACATGTTTCTATAAGACATATGCACCACAATTACTATACCAATTACATCTTTAACCGCGCACAGAACTCAGAATGTCTGATTTCCAAAGAGATCGGATTGTTGGTGAATCTGAACGTGGACTGTCCCAGAGAGACACAGCTAGGACTTTTGAAACCTCACCTTTTATATGATTATAGTTCAATTCAAAGAAAAGCCTAAAACGTCACTGGAGTCACGTACTGGTCGAACTCTAAATCTTAAAGAAGTGTTTGTGCTGTTCTGAGATCCGTTGAGAAGACCAACCCTGTCATTCTACGCCTAGCCAAGTAGTTGCTTTTAACAAAAAGTCGCTAAAGGAAAGTCGACAAAGTGTTATTAATGTATTAATAGCTAAGCAAACACATAGCATCTTTTGGTTTGTACATTTTATCATAAAATGATGGTGCTTATTTACATCTTGTATGTCTGTGTTAGTTAATAACATTGATTCAGGATGAGGACCAGTCACGTATTGTATACCTAGCTAGCTAATATGCAGATTTTAGCTGTAAAGAAAACTGTTTTGGTTGCTGTATTTTTGTCAGGATCAGCTGCTGGTAAATAATAAGTCATGAGAAACGATGCCATGTGTGTAATAAACACGGGTTGGGTAACTAGCAATTAGCTAGGTGTATGGATGGTTGGCTAACGTTGGCATCAAGACATTAGCGCGTTTCCCAATCACAATCGTTGATTAAGTCCCTGCCCTTTTTATAATGCCTGAAAGAATTGATAATCACATTCATGTACAGTATATTTATAAGTCTTGTAAAACGTTTCCTGTTTTTCTCATACTCCATACTAGAGGGTGCAGACCTGACGCCTGTGTGCTACCAATGGAGTGTGTGGTCAACCCACTGCTCCAATATTTTAGCATATATTATTACCTCACAGTATGACAATAAAGGTGATGATGATGCTGCTGCCTATTGTTACTTGGTCAGGGAGGCCTGCGAGGAACGCCAGTGACGAGCTCTCAGTTATGACATAAAAGTTGATGACGACATTGCTTACCCCGTCCGTGCACCATACGGCACAAACAGAATTTCAGTTATACATGATTTACTAAATCAGATACATTAAAGGGCTTTTTTTTTTTTTTTTGTAAAATGACATTTACTTTTGAAAGGAAATATAAATTCCTCAGGAATGGGGGTGTTCAGGATTGTGTTGAATTTGCATTAAAAAACAACAACAAAGAAATAAAGAAAAGATAAGAAAAAGAATAAAGTCAAATTTACCTGTGCCTCAATTAAAACATACTATTTTTTTTTTAATGAGACAAATAGATAGGATAATCTAAATCCAAGAGTTTTTGATGAGTTTGATTATTTTGCAAAAATAATGTTTGGCATACAATTTGTAATTTGTTTTCCTCTCTAAAATATTTAATGTATTTACCTTTTCATGACACACGTGTAACCTACATAATGCACTTAAAATATATTTAACACTAAAAAGCAAATGTCTAAAACAAACATTTTGTGCGTATGAACTAAACGCCTTCGTTTCGCTGCTGTCCGTTATTATCATTTAACGGTCATCTTCTTCCTTTTATGGTCATCGCACGTGCGAATTATTATGTTTCTTTTAAATGGAACTGAAGCACGCGGAGCTGAGAAAGAAGAAGAAAAGAAAAAAAAAACACCACCCTGAACGCGCGAGGCAGCCGTTGACAAACCCGCGTCAACCGAAATGCAAATGAGCCGCTGCTTTAGCTCGTTTTTTGCCTGTCATTTCGTTGTGTGTGTGATGAGCCCTCCTACGGTTTTCCAGAGATGTATTAAAATAAGGTTAAATCACCTCTATCTCTGTGTGTGTGTAAACATGGCGAGCACGACCAAAACATTTCACATTTCACGACTCGTCTTATCGCGTTTGGCGCGCGCATACCGCCAAACGCTTCATTTGTTTTGGCACCCCCATCTCTCTCTTACACTCACACACACATACAGACACAAACCAACCCCTCCGGGGAAGTAGCTTGTGTGTGCGTGTGTGTGTTTTCCCCCTCACAACCGCCTGTGCGCCGTTTTTAAGGTCCTTTAGTCAGTCATGTGATTGTAACGTAACCCGACCGGAAAACACCGACAACCACCGCCGCCAATGCTGCGTCTGAGAGGAACAGAGCAGCTGCGCCGCGACCAACGGACCGAGAGTCCACGGTAACACACACACTCTTACACACACACTCACACACACAGAGAGAGAGAGAGCAACGCCGCCTCGGCTCCACGCGCTCGCACGGAGGAAAGGTAACCTTTCTCATTTTTTAAATTTAAAATCTCGAGTCACGTGATGCTCCCCGGTGTAATCCTGAACTAAAAGCGTTTCCCGGTGAAGTTCGAGCGTTTCACGCGGTGACTAGCTTAGCTCTAACCCCCTTTCCTCTATCTGTTTGTGTGTGTGACCGTTTTAAACGTTTGTTTTTCGGGCTCGCGAGTTTTCCGTTAACATATATTTTTTAATATATATATATTTAAAAAAAACTCATGGCCGTTTGTTTCACAGACCGCACGCGCGGCAGTGTTTCGTTTCTGAGGCTTATTTTCAGTTTGCTGAAGGAGGAAAAAAAAAAACGTACTACGGAAGTGGTCTCTCTCTCTCTCTCTCTGTGCCTCTGCGGGAGATCTGTCCGGTCCACTGCACTGGGGGCGGGGCTAACGGCCAACACTATAGCGCGAGCGCCGTTTAGTTTACTCACGTTTATTCTAAATTTAAAAAAATGTCAGTTTTTATTTTTTTGATCGACCGTTAATCACCAGTTTATCGTTAACGTCAGTTAATTTGTTGTTTAAATGTGTATTTGTCTTATATTTTATCTGAGACTCGCAATAAATGGAAATCATTTTAATGACTAAATTAGTAAAAAAATATATATATATATTTTAGTTCTGACTATTTGTAAACTCCTTCAAAATAAACACATAAAGATATAAAAAGTTTTTACAACATTTAAACATTTATTTTGTCATGAATGTTTCAGAGAGGTGATATCACCTGACCAGGGCTTATTATCGTATCCAAAATAATGGGAAAAAGTGCAAGAAACTAATGAATAAAAAAAAAAAATAGGTGCAAGAAAACATTAAGATTCTACAAAGAAGAGACATAAAATCTTTAAGTCATGATACGATATTTTCACCGTATCGCCCCGCCCCTGTCAGTCAGCGACATCCTGTACATCTGCTGTACATGGCCAGTGTGACTGCTCTAAAACCATTAACATTCAGCAGATTAAAGTTATCTTCTCAAACTTTAGTTCTAGCGTTTGTTGTTGGTATGCTGAGAATGGAGACACCTGAAAAAAACATGGCCTTCCGCTTTTTTATCTAAAACTTCACACCATCACACTACATTCATTGAATGAACACAAGATGAAATGAGACGAGATGGAAAAGTCTTGCGTTTGTTTCCAGCAGACCCTCAGAGTCGCCTCGTCCGAGATTTATTGTAGTTTGTTCGCTTGTTTTTACTGAATTGTTCCCATTTTTAAACTAAAATTTCCTTAATTACCAATTTTTTGTTAGATTGCGCAACAGAGATACGATTTGAAATGTACAAATTTCTCACATGTATGTTAATTCCTGTGCCAGAGATACAATTTGTTCCCATGTTTTGGTGAATTTATGTGCTAGAAATACAAATTGTTTCCAAATTTAGGTATTTGTGTGCACAAAATTAAATTCCTTCCCACATTTAGGTTAACTTCTCTTCCACAGACACGACTTATTCTAACATTTTGGTTATTCGGGTTCACAAAATACAATTCTTTCTCGCATTTTGGTTAATTTGTGCATCAAAGATGGCACTCTGTGCCAGAGGTACAATATGGTCTCATGTTTTGCTGGTTGGTTTGTCAGAGATACATTTTGTTCCTGTGTTTTGGTTAATTTATGCACTAGAGATATTTTTTTCACCAGATTTAGGTATTTGTGTACACATCTTTGATTTGTGTTCAAATCTTACTTGCATTTAGGTTGATTTCTGTGCCAGCGATACAATTTGTTCTCACGTTTTGGTTGATTTCTTCACCATAATTGCAATTTGTTTACACACCTAGGTTAATTTATCTAGTTTGTTTCTGCCTTTTGGTTAATTTTTGCACCAGAAATACAATTTGGTTCTCGGGTTTGGTTCATTCCTGAGCACGATTTAGAATGAGCAAAAGAACTAAAAAATACGATGTGACCTCTCTAGAGCTTTGTAGTTTCTGATAAAGCATTCATTTGCTTCACTAAACAATATGGCAAAAGTATCTGCTCGGACTGATCTTTCACTTATTGATTTTGAATATTGTTTACCACACATCTAAGGAAAAATATAGCTTAAGTTAGCCTATGTATTTTAGTTTTTTTTTTTGTCTTTTGCAGTAGGCTATTAGCTGGTCTAGTTTTAAAAGTCTTTGTTTTGATTGAGCTTGGGATGAATCTGCCCCAGCGATGGCATCCATTATCCTGCTAAATTAGAGAAGCTCCTTTCCTGGACAAAAGTCAACATTTCATGATCATTTTTGATTTACTGATCGGCAACCCTGTCGTGATAAACGTTGAAACCTGGAAGTTGGTGAAGGAGAAATTTGCAATGTAAAAAACAGGACTGGTCGGTATTTCCGTGCCCTGTTAACATCGAGACGTTCTTCCCAGACCTGCACGTCAGCTCGCACCGAATGTCTCTGGCATTTGTTTTTTCCCCTCCCACATTCTCCCTCAGCAGACACGAGTGTCACGTGACTAATCACGTAGCATAGAGAGCATAGCCACTGACAGTGCAGCATAGCTATCTCAGATTAAATGTCAAGAGCTGACAAGCCAGAGTTCAGGGTTCAAAGGTCACACACTGACCAGGATCGCTACTTAACTTTAAAAATCACATGTCATGGATAAGCAGCGAGTAAATCTTTCATCAAAACGAAAAGGGATGAGACTAAAAGAGTGGCTCGGTCAGGAGGTTATTTTGACTCGAGTCCCACAAACCGTGTTTCATGCAGGTTATTGGTTTTCTGTTCCGTGTTGATTTGACCGGCTTTGGATGATTTGATGTTAGAATAGATACAGTGGCAAGAAAAAGTAAGATAAGTATTTAAAATCTTTTGGATTTCTGCATGAATTGGTCATGAAATGTGTTCTGATGATCAACAAGGTCACAAATAAGCAAAAACAATATTCCTGAGTGGATGAAAAACAAGCAGTCATGGTCTTTTACGTCATTACTGAGCTCGCCATCAACCAGGCAAAGTGTTGGTGGAAAAAGTAAGTGAAAAAGATTCGGTTGAAACACTTTTAGCAGCATTAACCTCAAGCAAGCACTTCCTGAAACTGTGGATTAGACCTGCACAGCATTCAGGAGGTAGTTTGCGCCGTTCTTCCTTACAGAACTGCCTCAGCCATGTTCTTAGGGAGTCTGGTGTGAACAGATGTCTTGAGGTCATTTCTCAGTATCTCAGGTTTGGGTTCTGACTGGGCCGCCTTAAAACATTTGGATTTTGTGTCTCTAAAGCCATTGATTCACTCTTGTGTGTTCGGGCTATTGTCCTTGCAGACGGCTACCCTGACATTACCCAGTAGGATGCCTTGATAAACTTGATAACTCATTTTCACCACCACGGTTGCAAGCAATCCAGGTCCACCAACAGCAAAGCATCTCCACATCATGATACTCCCTCCACCATACCTCAGTGTTGAGATGATGTTCTCATGGTATCTTTATGCCATATGTCATGCTGTGTGTTTCTCCCAAACAACTCTATCTTTATTTCATCAAGAGTAGTGATGTGGAGTGTCAAGTTGCTCAGATATTTCAAACTCCAGATGTTTCATGGACACCATGTCTGTTCAATGAGAGATGTTCACCTGCTCCAAAGAATCCTTCACGACATTAGCTGTTAGCTCTAGACTTCATTCATTATAGTGTGTTGTGCCTTTTGGAATGGGCCACGTCACTGTTTTCAGATGACTTCGTAACCCTTTCCAGCTGCATGCAGATCTCACCAGCTCTTCTGAGATCTTTTTGTGAGCTATCAGCTGATGCTGTGTGTGAATAGCACACTGACACTGTTTGAGTGTTTTTATAAGTTGAGTTCGCTCTAAACCACACCTCCATAATCATTTCGTTGATTGGACTCCAGTTGGCGTGACGTCTTTGAAGTATTGTTTTTGTTTATATTTGTGACTTAGTTAAAAAATGTATCACATCTCATGTCTAGCAGAACATTACAAACGGTGCACTTGCCACTCTATTTTATTATGACTTGAATTTATTATTTTATCACCTGTAATAACGTATTCAGTATTTATGTAATAAATACAAAAGTTTATATATATATATATATATATATATATATATATATACAGTATATATATAATTTAACATATATAATATATAGATAATTTATATACACACGCACAGATGTTTAACAACTAAATATGTTTGTAAACGTACTTTACATTTCTTATGTATAAAATTGTTAAATGCACAATTTATGCTTTTTGTTTGTTCAAACCAAATGGTAAAAATTAAAAGTGTCACTTGGGAATGTGTAAAAAAAAAAAAAAAAGGAAAATGGCTGTGTTTAAAAGTTGCTTAAAACTCAGATCAACTACAACAAGGGATTGTAATGCAATAAAAAAAGAAAATTAAGTATTTTACATTTTATAGAGCCTCACAAAACCCGTTCTTGTCCCCTTCAACTTTACGCAACCTAAAACTAGCTACGTTATTAGCGATGCCATTTTGCTAGACAAGAATACACATTTTTGTTAGACAGGAATATGTCAGGTCAACCTGCGCATGGCTGGTATTTAGGTAAACTAGAGTTTCAACTAAAAAAGAAATGTATATATGATAACCTCCCTGTGGTCTGTAAAAAGCTCAGTGGTTTGTCTTTATTTATATCAAATGTTAAAGTAACATCACGTATCAGTGAGTGATCTGAAAGGCTGTAACCTGTGGGGGAAGGTAACACTAAAAGCAACACATCTTTGAGGTAAAGGTGTGTAATCCTCCCCTCCTTTCCCCTCCCCTCCCACGAGGGTCCGCCCGGGCAGCGAGAGCGTGCTTTCGGCCCTGCAGCTGCGATTCAGGTTTGAGCAGCCGACGTGGTCCGTTCTCCCGGTGCTCAGCAATGCTGCATAACCAGTACGCTCTGTGAGACTCCTGTCAGCCTCCGGCCTGCCACATCACTGAGTGGTATGTTAGGGGGCGGGGGATGGGGGGTGGGGATTAGCATACAGGCTAATCAGCATCTAAAAGCCTTCACATACCAAACCAAACCATGTGGGTGGGGCGATACATCATTATCCTCCAAGGCATTTCTACTAATCATGATGTGTATTAAGATTAAGAATTCATGTGTCATTAAAAAAAAAAAAAAAAGATTATTGTATGTTGACCCCAAATTATATTTTTATATTTGTCCACCCTTCCCAAATGGGGTTTTATTTTATTTGTTATATATATATATATATATATATATATATATATATATATATATATATATTTTT
>JAQMYJ010000020.1:17419982-17431025 GCA_030014305.1 Clarias laeviceps
GCCAAGTTGTAGTGCGGACTGGATATTCCGCTGTGGCGACCCCTTGTCGGGAGCAGCCGAAAGACCACCAACAACAAGAGTCTATTAGCCAAGCTAGCAAGCTTACTGATAGAAAACCTGCTTGCTTTTGTCTCGATTTAAGAGCGTTTAACAGCAACCTGGATAAATATATAAATAGATATAAATAGATATTAGCCACCTAGCTACCATACTGGCTAAATTAATTAGCCAGTAGCTATTATACTGGCCAGTTCACTTACATTTCAATCCGAACACGCTTTTATTTTCAACCAAGTCTCACCTCCAACATCAGACAAACTTATCAAAAGTTACCATAACGAACCAGCTACTAGATTACTGCGAGCTGTTACTATTGTTAGCTATTGTCTCATTTTAACAACAATTAACCCAGTTCAAATAACTAAGAACAATCTAAATAGTTTTTGTTGTTCATCATTAATTTAGCTAGCTTTAGCCCAAAAACTAGCAAACTAGCTTGCAGTCGTGTCTCGATTTAACTGTCCCTGAAGCTGTTTATTTATTTATTTATATTAATGTACACTATATTTTGCTACTGTGCTACAATAATAGACCAAACACCATTTTATGCAAGAATTAAGAATATATGTTTTTTGCTTTCAGACCAAAGATGTGAGTTAAAATGCGAGTTTTCTCAGATGGTTATCAGTGGCATCATATCAAATCAGACATGTTCCTTGACATGGTTCTCTGACCACATATGGAGGGCTTTGATGAAGGAATGAGGAAAGGAGCATGTGTGTGTGTGTGTGTGTGTGTGTGTGTAGCATAGTGTGTGTGGGGGGGGGGGGGGGATGAATTATAATCAGTCTTTCAGCACAAGTTCATCTCTCCTTTACACGGCTTCGCTTTAAAGGGAGCCTACAAAGTGAGGGGTCAGGCTGCGGCATTCCTACTTTGATATCAAAGGTCTCTTGGTTACGTGTACCTCGAACAAAAGCTTTTTCATTTCGCAAGCCTGCAAATCCACCAGTAATAAAACTAAGGTCCATTGATGTTTTTAAAAAAAAAAGCCCTTTGAGAAAATGTGACGGTCTGTCTGAGGAATTCGAAACAATATCCTGACTTTTGTTCATTACTTTCTGTGTTAAAAGATTCCCTGTGAGCAACACCTTCCAGGGAGTCCGGTTTGGCAAACTTTGTCACTAGATGTGGCAATTTTTTTAAGAACACTCTAATGACTTTTTTTTTTTACTGAGAGAACTGTTTCCTTTGAAACACCTCCAGAGTGTAAATCAAAGACTAAACTGCGCTCAGTGTTGCCAACTCTTTTCAGGAAAAGTAGCTAATGTATGCCTAAAGGGTCACCGAAATTTGTCACAGTCTGTCACTGGATAATTTGCATTTTCTATTAATCGTAGTCAACAATTGGTCATGGGGAACAACAGTGATGAGCAGTTGGTGGTTGGGAACATCAGTTTATGCAGGCGCGGCAGTTAGGTGGCAAGTCGAGTGTTTCGATGTGGGATGGAAAGCCGTCTCTCCAGGAGAGTTGCTGATACCTGTTCAGAAAGTCTCTAGATTACTACTTACTAGGCCCTTGTTTTAATTATGTGTGATTTAGCAAATTTGGTGATTTCTAGCAACTTTTTAGACACCTGCTTTCCCCAGAAAATTGATACAGATTTTTGATTGATGTTGATTGATGTAAAAAAAAATCATAAAAGTACACTACTGAAAACAAGTTCAAATACTAATTTCTTAGTAGAAGAAAAGCTACTTACTGGCTCATGACTCTGTAGCGATCTGTGTGGTGACGATCTCCTTCTCCGCGTCCCCTTCTTCAGTTGCTTTTGGTGCCTCCTCATCAGCCGGTTTCACCTCACTGGCTTCAGCATCTGTCTTTTGACACTCCGGATCTCCGGACCCCTCCTGGCCTTTCATGTCTGGTGCTGAAATATCCTTTTGTGCCTCTTCCAAGTCTGGTTGAGACACATCTTTTGATGGCTCCTGACTCTTGGTGCTGTCTTCTTCTTCTTTCATGGCTTGCATTGCTTTTTCATCAGCATCTACGACATGTGTGATGCCAACACTGATCTCAGTCGTTGTCTCAATCTTTGTCTCCTTGACAATCTGAGCATGCTGTGTGCTTACAAGAGTGACAGATTGTGTTTGACTGCTTTCCACTGAAGCTGGTGTCTCTATGCTTCCACTCGGTTCCTCATTTTGATCTTTCTCAACTTGACATTTCCCGTCTTCGCTTTTTGTAATGCCTGCTTTGTCTTCCTCTACCTTTTTTTCACCTTCCGCCAATTCCACCTCCTGCTTTACTACATCTTTGCACAGGTCTGCTGCTTCTACAGAGACTGAGGACACCTTTTCCTGCACTTTAATTTCTTCTGTTGTCGAGACCAGAACTATTTCAGAAATCTGAATGCTTTCACTGACTGGTAATTTCTCAGTAATGATCTGTGCTGGTTCTTCTTCAGCTTTGTTCTCAGTTTCAGGCTTGGTTTCTTCTTGAACGTTTGAGACTGGTTCATCTTGTGATGATTTTTCCTCCTCAGCTGCAGAAGGGACCTCATCAGGTTCTGCTGTCTCAATCGCCTCCACAGGCTTCTCTTCTGCTCCCATGTGCGTTTCGCTGAGGTTCTCAACAACATTTTGAAGGACTTCCTGGACAATGACTGTGCTCTGTTCTTGAATGGCTTCTACTTCCTTCACATGCATCACTTTCACTTCTTCCTCTTCCTTCTCACATGATTTATCGGTCACAGAGCTGACACTTGAGGGTGTAACTTCTGCATCGACAACCTCAACATTTTCCGTCATGTGGACTTCAGTGGTTAAAACGTCCTCTGAAACAACCTCATCCTTTACCTCTGCTTCTGTTTTAGATTCTGAGGGTGGTTTAACACAGACAATCTCTTCTGTCTCTGCAGGCTTCTCTGTAGGAGCAAGGGTATCTGCAAATGATGTTGTAACTTCTTCTGACACAGTCACTGCTACTTCTACAGATTCTGCCTCAGCACTGGCAACTGATCCTTCGACCCCTTTCAGCTCCTTCACCTCCCCTTCAGCAGCAGTAACTTCAGTGATCTCCACTGACTGCTCACAAACTGGCTGTTCTACAGTTGATTCAACAGTACTCTCTACCACCACCTTTGGACTATCTTCTACCACTACTGTTTCCTCAAGAATCTCCACCTCCTGTTGAGTGGCCGTGACCACTGCTACTTTGACTGCTGTTGCTTTCTGGAACTCATCCTTAGTTGAGACCTCCGAAGTCTCCTCCACAGTACTTTCCACTGAAGCTGAAGGCTGTTCTTTGCACTCAGTTAGAACTTCGGTAACCTGTGCCACAAAAACTTTGTCTTCTGCTACTTCAGCTTCTTCAGATTTTAAAGTCGGGTCCTCAGCAGTCACCTCTACAGATAGCGCTTCACTGACAGTGGTAACAGCTTCCACCGTAGCCATCAAAGTACTTTCTTCTTCCGCAGCTTTAATTTCACTGGTATCTAGGCCGGTGCAGATGGTTGTTGCTTCACTTTTCTCATGAACAGCCAGGACCACCTTCTCCTCTTTAATGGCTGATTCAATCTGGAACGGGCTTGTAGTGACAGCCATACTTTTAGTTTGCTCTTCAGTTACTGTGACAGCCACTGCAGTTGATGTAATAGTGATAGTTTGCACAGCTTCTTGTAAAATGGCTTCAGCCTTCTTCACTACACCATCATCAGGAACTGGTGAAGTCTCACCAGAGGTAACAGGTGACTCTGTGATGCGAGATAGAGCAGAAACCATTTCTGTTTCCTCTGCTGGCTCAATGGCAGTGATGGCTTCTGAAGTAAACTCTACGATGTCCTCTGCAATGGTATTATCAGTTGATTTAGGTGTGGCAGCTGTATCTCCCTCTTCAGGTATATCACTCAGTGGCTTTCCCTCTTCCTCACCTTCAACAGTCTCCATAGTAGCTGAAATCCAAGAAGGAGATCTGTCCTCAGCTGAAGCTTTTCCAGGAGTGACTGGTGTGGCCTCTGGCTTTGACTCCTCTGTTTTTGTTTCTTCATCTGTAGCCTTTTCAGATTTTTCATTATCATATTCTGAAAGTGGTACCACTGCAGGTGTGTCAGAGTCTTCTTCTGCAGAGCCAACATCAGAAGACGCTTGCCCTTGTTTAGCATCAGACTTCTTTTTTCTGCGGGGAATTAGTTTTCTAAGGGAAAAAGATGACTCCTCTTTGGGAAGTTCACTGTCAGACACTGCCTGCTCTGGACCTTGTGTTTCATCAGACTTGTGTTTCTTACGTGTTACCAGCCTTTTGAAGGACTCCCATGTAGAGACGAGCTCTCCTTCTGGTTCTGGAGAAGAGGCCAGATTTTCATGCTCAACCTCCTGTGAGTTTTCAAGAGGAGCTTCTTCAGTCTTGGGCTGTTCTTCTCCAGATTGCTGAACCTCTTCCTCTACCTTCGGTTCTTCATCATCAGAGTCAGAAGTCTTCCTGGCCCTCTTTTTAGCTGATCCCACACAAATAAGAGCTTCCCACGATACTGATGTGTCAATCTTTTTCTTTGGCTCTTCTGCGCTTTGTTCAGTCTTTTCACCTTTTGTCTCAGTCTTGCACTCAGCTTCTTTTGATTCCTCTTTTTCTTCCTCTTCCTTTACTTCATCACTTGGTTTAACTTCCTCAGTTTTTTCTTCAAAGACAGCACTCTCTGTTGATGACAGGGTGGCTGATTTTGGCTTGTCCCCCGGGGCCTCATCTTCACTCTCAGATGACCTCTTGACACGTTTCTTTGGAGTGACTAATTTTTTAAAAGAGGACCAATGAAGGATGCCATCTTTCTTCTTCTCACTGTCAGAGGTGGCTGCCTCACCTTCGGCTTCCACACTGACCTCAGCCTGACTTGCCTCACCTACAACATGCTCACCAGATTCTTCTGGAGATGAAGCTCCACTATCAGGTTTTTGAGCCTCACCTGACTCGGTGGAAGACTGAGTCTGATCAGCTGCCTGCTCAGATTCTGTTTGCTTTGACTCAGTTTCTTTTTTGCCCTTTTGCTTTTTGGAGGACAACTTTTTCAATCCTGCTCCAGTAAACAATTTTTTCAGTGGACTTCCTTGAGCCTTGGCTTTGTCTTGGGATGGCTGAACCTCAGCTTCAGTTTCACTGGTTGTTTCTGCAGGGGATTTCTCAGGAGTCTGTTGTTCCTCAGTTGACCTGTCATCAGTAAGTTTATCATCATCAGAGGGTTTGGTCTCATCTTTTTCTTCAGCAGCAGAGGTTTCTGAAACTTCACAAGTTGTAGTTTGTTCAACAATGTGAGGCTCTTGTACTGGTGCAGCTTCACTTGCCATCACAACCTCCACTTGTAGCTCCTCCTTTGGCATCTCAGGGGTAGATGGTGCTTCCTCTGGACTTGCTTCAGATTTTTCTGGTGCTTCTGATTCATCTACCTGCTCACCAGTTTCCACTTCATTCACTGCGTCCTCCTTGACTTGTTCCTCCCCTTCTGCGGCTGCTTCTTCCTCTTTCTCCTCAGTCTCCTTTACATCCTCCTCAGCAGATTTCTCCTTTACTGCTTCCTCTTCCTTAGTCTTCTTGACACTTGTCTTTTTTCGCAGATTAGAGAAGATACCCTGAGTGAAGAATCTTCTGAAAGGGGACTGTATCTCTTGAGATGGTGGAGATGTAGGAGATTCTTCTTGTGTTTCTGGTTCTTTGTCTTTCTCAGGTGAAGGTTCCACTTCTTCAGCTGACTCATCAGCTGGCATCTTTTCGGTTTCATCAGCACCATCTGATTTAGTTTCTGCTGGCATTTCAGTTGCAGGGATGTCTTGCTCTGTTTCAGGCTTTGCAGCATCTTCAGCACTGGCCTCTTTCTCCACTTCCGGAGGAGCCAGCTTCTTTTCATCCTCGGATTGGATTTCTGCTGTTACAGGTTCCTCTTTGGTTTCCTCAACAGAAGCTTCTACATGACCATCCTCAGTTTCCTTCACTGTCAAGAGCTGTACAGGCTCTGTCTTCTCATTCTTGTCCTTCTTCAGTGTAAATTTAAAGCCAACAAATCGGAAGATCTTCTTGAAACCCACCTCATTGGACTCAGCTGGTTTCTCCTCAGCTACTTTCTCTTCTGTGGCTTTAATTTCATCTGCACTGACAGACTCATTTTCCTCATGCTCGCCATTAACTTCAGGCGAGACCTCCTCCTGGAGGACCTCGATTGATTCAGGGCTGTCCTCTTTCTCAGGCATGGCCTCTGTCTGGCCAACTGCAAAAATGGAAAAAGGAAAAACAGTTTTACAGATTATTAGAGATTAATCAAAAAGTGTATTTTTATGATTACTGCTATAATCAATTCAAGATGTTCAAACATCTGCAGGAAATTAGAATCATGGTAAATGTCAAAAGACTTTCATCCCCTGTACAGATTTAATCAGCCAGTTACAATATGATCATGATTTGATGTTTGCTGACCCAATTTGGTCTGCGTTCAAGGCAAAGACACAGGACATAATTCAACAACCAGGCGTTGGGGTAAAATTGTAAATTTCCCAATCGCATAAGCGCCGCCAAATGCATGTACGAAAACACTGACCTAATTTAGCAAACACATAAAAGAACAAGTTACAACCTGTTTCTGTAAATGTTGATGTTACGACTTTATTTATCTCTGGGCACATGGCCACATGGTAACAGGTGAGAAAACAGAGAAACACACACTGTGAAAATCCTTCCATGTCTATCTGTGTTTTGACAGGCGTGGGGTGGATAGAACTAGGCTGTCGGGCAGTGCAGACCTCCTTCAGCCTTGGCTTCCCTCTGATACCCAAGCTTACCTTGGGATAATGTTCACATCTATCTCTGCTTGATCATACTTTAGGGTCCAAACCCCAACCAGGAATTTCAGTAAATCACTTTTTATGCCTGAGTAACACAGTTGTTTTAAATCTATTCATCAGGACCATGGCCTTGCTTTTGTCACATTCCCTTGGTCACTGCAAGACCATCACAATTGCTTTCCAAGAAACCTCAAAATAATTTATTGGACACCACTACATTCTTTTCACCTTGCTGTCATCTTTGGATTAAAAAGCTACAAAGTGTTGAGATAAGGTGGGGGTTCCTGGGAAGCGCTGCTAGTTTGATAAAATAAAATACAACTACGCTAACATAGGAAAGATCAGCAGCAACAAATTGTTTTTTAAAGAAGCCTGGAAGATGTCATTCAACTTCCTTTACCACCCAAGAACCCATCCCCCAGAGAGAGAGAGAGAGAGAGAAAGATAAAGATAGAGACAGAGAGAGAGAGAACGGCAGCCAGGAAAGTATGCATTGTTTTGTCCCCCCATTCTTTCACAATGGCTCCCTGGCTTCTTTTGGATGGGGGCCCTGTCCTATTGTCCATCTGCAACTTTAAATATCCATGACAAAAAATGTGTAACAAAAAAAAAATTCAGTGACAAAAAAACACTTAGAGGAAATTTACAATCTCACCATGCACACAAGGACTGAATGGATGAGTAATGATGTGATGAGTGTTAACACTACAATACGTATAAGCATCAGTAGGAGATATTTGGGTGGAGAACTTTCTCACCCAGCATTGTTGGAGCAGCCCTTAGACTGTGACACTGTGAGCCGTGTCATTGTTAGGCAAATTACTAGAGATGCAAACAAGTAGCTCATAAATGATTGTCCCTGTTTGGTGGGGGTACCATTAAAAGACATTTAAGGCGCTGAATTGATTAACCAAACTATCCACAAGGAGGTCGGTTCGTATGTGTGTGAGTGTGCATGAAACCAATAGTCACCCCAACATCTGCTGCTGCCTCTAAAGTGTCTCTGAATGAAACTCGAGCTAGGGAATCCGATCCGCTCTCTTGTTTGCGCCTGGCTTGTATAGTGTGTGCTCGATGGAGTTTCTTCAAAACCCCGGGAGGGGGGAGGTGTTATCTGAACCCTTGGTGGGATAATGCGCTGAGTTTTCCACACAGCTTTTGCGGGTGAGGGGGTGCTGCCACAAACTTATCGCACTGCCCTCCACCCTTTCTGCTTTTGTTTGTCATGTTTGGCAAACAGATGCATGAAACTGTGGGCTGTTAATTAGTGGGACTGGTGTTTGGAAAAGGACAAGCTTGAGGTTTGGTGGTGCTGTGCAAACGTTACACTGTTTGTCTTCATCCCCCCTCTCGAGACAGGCCTTTAACACCCTCCCCAACCCATCGAGACTGAACGACTGTACCCCATTCCATCAATACACTACATGGCCACACCCCATCCTACTGAAACTATTGTCCTACTTTCACAAAAACCTACAATCCACCACTGGAGATATCTTGATATTCTGCGATTTACTGTAAGAATGTGTAAGAAGCCAACTTAGCATTAAACATGATTAAATACCGAAGAGCAAATAATGACGAAGCAAATCAATATTGGAGGCGCTATTTCTGTTTCAGAGCATCCACACGACAAACCAGTTCAGCACTAAAGAACAATAAACCGTGACGATCATTAATGAAAGTCCTGCAATTTTAGTCCAAAGCCATGTTTCTCATAATTTCCATAGAACATTTAAGGACTGCTAATATTAAAATTTCACAATTTACTATGCAATACTTTTAAAAACAGAACCACCCCCACCCCCAAACCTTAAAACCACATACACTTTGCATACGGTAATAAATTCCATATCCCTGGCCCACAACACCCACTGGGATGCCACAGAGGACCCTGACTAAGATCTGAAGAGCTTAAAAAAAAAACTAATTAAAATTCCAAAGCCCACCAGTTCCAGCCCCTTTCTCTTTTGAAGTCCTCTATGGTATGGCGTATATTTTTACAACCTACGCTTGTACAATATGTTTCCTCCTACTACGTGTTATGTTTGGGGTAACAGGGCACGGAGGAATGTTTGATCGCTTCTGGAGCCGAGGCTTTTCATGAATGGACGTGGGGCGTGACCACATGACTCAAACTCACCTTCCAAAGTTTCTAATCTGAAACACTTCAAATGACAAACTACTCCGCAATTTTCGCACAATTATGTCCTTAGTAGGTAAAAGAGAAATCGCTGTATATAGAAACCAGGAGACTGAATTAAACAGTGTTGAATATGTCACCTGCTTTTGCATTTTCTTAAAATAAACGTGCCGTCACATTGCTTTCTAGTTAACAATACGGTAATGTGCACTATGTACAAGCTTAAACATTAATAAGTTAGCAATCAAACATTTATCATATCTCTAAACAACTCATGCAAAATGTTTACGTTTAAAAACATACTATGAATTACTTTGTGAAATTTAGTAACTTATAAATATATGATAGTTTCTATGGTAAGACTACAATTGTAGTAACTTGAATTTATGTACATCATGATTGTCATTATGAAGAAGGACCAGGCGGTCGTATGTAACACTTCTGTAAATGCTGCGATAAATCACTCAACCTGCCACACCCTCATGTTAACATTAAGCTTCGACGCTTAAACCTGACCTAATACATCATTTTTTTTTTCTTTTCCAGTGACCTTCCCTGATCTTTGTCTCTCTATCTGGCATCATCTGCTAAACACACTTAGAGGCAGCAAAGCACATCATGGTTAATGTATAAAGAGCTCAGCTCACTGTGATGATCAAAACTCATATAGAAATGAAAGAATTCAGCTTCTCAGATAGATCTTACCTGTTAAGGTTATCGTCCCAAGCATTTACAGACGTTCTCCCACAAAGGAAAAAAAAAAGCCTTATTAAAAATCTCTGATGAAAAAAACGTTTGCTTGGTTAAAGAAATAAAAAAAAAAGCCGTCTGGTTGTTAAGTCGCAGTTACCGAGTCTTCTGTCTCGTGAGCTCTCATGGAGGCCGGTCGTCTCCTCGTCTCTGTTTCTGGGTTACACTGAGCAGAAGAGGAGGGCGACTCAGAAATTTCAACCCACGCTGACACCCAGGCCCCGATGTAGGACCTCCCCTCTGTTCCTTCCCCCAACCGAGCCTTCAGCTGTCCGATGCCCTTCTCTCTCTCCCTCTCTCTCTCTCTCTCTCTCTGAATGGAGCTTCCTTTTCCTCTCTCCTGGCTTCCTCGAAATGCCTTCACCATTCCCATTCTCGAACACTTGACTTTTCTTTTTTTTTTTTCCATCCCTCTCTTCATGATTCGACAAGGTCACGGAAATGTCACGACATCGGATTCCGTACATACCAGACTGGAGCGTAATGAGTACATCACATTCATGTTTTCTGCATGTTCTCCTTCTCTACTCTCTCTCCATCTTCACTATAACTTACTTACAGTATATCCACACTCTCACGTATGACAGCTCGGACGTTATAGGAATGCATCTCTGACGCTCGCTCTACGAATTTGCTAGAAGACTCGCGGGCTACAAAGCGCGTAAAAGATCACAGATATCATTTATCCTGACAAATATTGACTTACAAACTGACATAAGATATAAATCCTAAGATATATTGTGTACGCATTTCTGCTTACGTATAGATGACGCGGATGAGCAACACCACCACGGATGCTAGGAAACTGATTCATGCTTTACTTTAACTCTCAGAAATAACTGCACCTACAATAAGATCCAAAAGATGGAATCTATGATCTATGACCTACGTATTACTGAATCCTTGCAAGTTATCATACGGTTTCAGCTGAAAAGTTTTGACATGCGGTAATTCTGTTAAATGTTCTAATCATTTGTTAGAATGTAATAATCAGCTTTATGGCTAAGAGAGTGTGGCTTAGATAAAAGAAAATTATATATACAATCAACTAATGAAGTTACACTGAAAGTACAAATAAGGATTTGAATAATGTCATGAGATTATGCGAGAGAAGTTACAAACCTCCAAAAATGACCATGACAATGAAATATTTCCGCTAAAAATCCAAATCCAAAACGTAATACAGTTAAATCTGAAGTTTAACATTGCAATACAATTGCTTTTAAGCAATACTAAAGGCGTTTATTATCTAAAATACACAATAATCTCCTCTGAACAGTTGATATTGAGATGTTTCTGCTACTTCTGCTCTGTAAAGCTTCATAACG
>JAQMYJ010000020.1:17443029-17453849 GCA_030014305.1 Clarias laeviceps
TTACAGAATGTGATTTCTTTGTATTAATAAGTTAGACAGAGATTCTGCTGTACAGACAGACAGACAGACAGACAGACGTGTACGTGGACTTCAACCTGAAATAATAATATCACTGATTACATTAAAGCTCAGCAGATTAGTTTTAGCTTTAACCTTTTAACTCTTTCTACACACTCGCTAGTTAATATATAAATAAGTTATCGCTTAGGTTTACAGCAGCTATACAGTTATTAGGGAAAATTTAAATGCAGTTGTTGCTATAGAAACGTATATGATGTTGTGACTCTAATTGCATGACACTATTCCCTGCCCTAATGAATCAGTAAGTGCCAGGGGCGTTCGAGTCAAACTGGGACTTGGGAAGGGTGAATGAATCTACATTTACAGGAGACTCTGTGAAGCACAGAGACACTTAGCCGCAGTGAAACATCTGGACGGAGCAAACGATTTAAAGGAAGCCGTACATCAGTGAATGAATGACGATCCTGGCCGAGGTGGCGCTGGCCGCACTGCAGTCGTATCAGATGTGAAGCGAGGACGTCTGAGAAAACTTACGCAAGCTCCAGTGAAACACTTGTACTTGTAACTTTATTGATGCAGGGGATTACAGGGGGGTTTTACTCTCAGAACCACTGTATGTCCTGTTATTCTGTAAGAGAATCAAAAGTCCCGCTTTGACTCGAACGCCCTGTGTAAAAAAACAGATGCACTTGCTCTGAAACTTAACGCCCTGGGAAAAGCTTCGCCACACCGACGGTGGTTTATTTTCATACGCTGGATTTGATTCTCACAACTCAGTTGTGTGTAAAGCGTGGGTGTGTGTTTACACGTCCGTCCTGTGTGTGTGACGGTGCATACGTGCATGTCTGTGTGTGTATGTTGTGTGTTCGAGTGTTTCAGGGCTGATCCTGGGGCCTCCTGTGAGAAACACGTCTTCCTCGTTGTGTTTCCTTCCTTAGCTTTGTCTGCGCCGCGACAGGTCTCCGGCTGCGCTCCATATGACTAGAATGTAGTTTGGATTTTCTACGCACAGGTATGTGTGTGTGTGTGTGTGTGTGTGTGTGTGTGTGTAGGGGGATGATGGTTGGCGTAGTTAGATCCTGTCCTTCTATAATGTTATCAGAAGACATTCCTCTTCTTTCTTCTCCTTCAGACTCTTTGGCTTCATCTGGCTCCGAGCCCTAACCCTCCCTCACCCCCCCCCCCCCCCCGCCCCCCAGCCACCACATACGTCTCAGTCAGCTGCCACTTTTGCCCTGCCCCGACACTTCATCTCTTCATCTACTCCAGAGTCCCTCAGCAGGGCGGGTCCTCCACCCCCAAACAACCGCTTCAATACCCTGACACGATATGCGCATACCAGACATTCTATACATCCAGCCTGGGCAGCCACTGACATCTCTGGATAACAGCTTTGACCTACACTCGTACACTCTAAACATTCTGACCTTCTGGGATCTCGGTCTCTCGGGGTTCTGTAAAAGCTAACAGATGTTGGTGCAGTTTGGAAAAATAGTGATGGAGACGGCGACTCAACGCAAGCAGCATGGCCTTGGGCTGGTGTGTGGATGAGAGACGACTTTCCAGGGGAGAAATCGCATTAGTTTGCACCCAACATATTGGTTACATTTACATTTCAATTGCCAGGTGTGTTTACCCAGAGCTTAGGAATCAAACCCACAATGGTGGGAATGTGTGGGAATCGAACCCATGACCTTGGAATTAGAAGCACATGGAAAACATGGTAGGTTTAGGAAGAACAACTCATTATGTTCCAATCGGAAATACGTATGAATCCGTTTCTGTAACGTTGTGTTGTGATGGGACGTGAACCCGTGAAGTTGGAAATGAGGAAACACATGGTGTTGGAATTCAAAGTGGGGTTTTTGAAGTCATGATGGTGAGACTAAAAATTTTTAGGAATTAATACTATGGCTACAGTGTTGTGACTGGAATGTGTAGGAGTGGGAATCAAACACATCATACTGGGATTAGAAGAACACAGGAAGCAAACTCATGAACCTGGGATTGGAGTTGGGACATGACACTGATATATAGGAATGTAAAGAACGATACAGTTATAAGGTATAAGGTATTGATTTAATGAGTTATTGATGAGTTAATGAAACCCCCAATACTGTTGGGAATTGGGTCAATACTGGGCCAATGTGTGTATGGTGATTACTAACCCATGACACTAGGATTGGCAAAAATGTGGAAACTGAACCCATGATGGTGGGATTTAATAGAGTGTAGGGAAGGAACTTATGATGCGAGTGTGGGAATTCAGCCAAGGTTGTTGGGATTGGACGATTCTAGGTCGTGAACTCATGTTGGGTTTGAAATTGTGCAGGCCATAATGTTGGGATCTTTGAAGGCTTTAAAAATAAAAAAAATCAGTGAGGTTGTGAATGGAAGTAACATGTAACAAAATCCAAAAATCTATGTTGCAAGAATTAGGGAGATGTGGGACAAAAACAATAATGTTGAGAAGTACAGTATGTGGGAAGCAATGGCATGATGTTGAGACTGGAAAAGTGTGGAAAAGAAATCCTTAATTTTGGGATTATAAATGTATTGGAATTGAAAGCATGATGTTTAAATTGGAAAAATGTGGGAATTTAATCTATCATGTTCAGATTAGAAATGTGTGGGAATTGAAACCCAAATGTTGGAATTGGAAATGTGTGGGAATTGAAACCCAAATGTTGGAATTGGAAATGTGTGGGAATTGAAACCCTAATGTTGGAATTAAAAAAGTGTGGGAATTGAAACCCATGTTGGGATTGCAAAAGAGTGAGAATTGAATATATGATGTTGAGATTGGAAAAGTATGAGAATTGAAACCCTAATGATATTAAAAAAAAAGTGAGAGAATTGAAACCTTAATGTTGGTATTTAAAAAGTGTGGGAATTGAAACCCTAATGTTGGAATTGGAAAAGTGTGGGAATTGAAACCCTAATGTTTGGTTTGGAAAAGTATGGGAATTGAAACCCTAATGTTGGCATTAAAAAAAGTGTGGGAATTGAAATCCAAATGTTGGGATTGGAAATGTGTGGGAATTGAAACCCTAATGTTGTCATTAAAAAAGTGTGGGAATTGAAACCCATGTTGGGATTGAAAAAGCATGATAATTGAATATATGATGTTAAGAATTGAAACCCTAATGGTATTAAAAAAAGTGTGGGAATTGAAACCCTAATGTTGGTATTAATAAATGTTGGAACTGAAGGCCTGATGTTTGGATTGGAAAAGTGTTGAATTGGCACCATGAGTTGGGATTGGAAAAGTGTGGGAATTGAATCTATGATGTTGGAAATGGAAACCTGAGTGATGATTCTGAGATGAAATGAGTTTGGGGATTAAAACCCATGACATTGTAAATGGTGTTTGAATATAAAAGTCATGACATTGATACTGAAGGCGTGTAGGAATAAAAAAATAAATTCTGAAAAGGTAGGAAACAAACCTTTGGCCTGGAAGCAGATGAAAATCAAACCCACGTTGAAGCCTGAAGGCGTCTGGCTCAATTTCATGATGTTGGGAATTGAAAACATTATATCTCTGGGAATCTAAGAATCTTAGCAGTACGTTTCTGCTAAGGTTTGAATTTTCATACCTTTGACAACCAAACCAGGCTGGAATTGTGTGGGAATCAAACCCATTACATTGGGGTCACATAATATGAATGAGAAGCATGTCGAAAAAAAAAAAACTCATGGTGCTGGTACTGGGAGAGTGTGGGAATCAAAGCAGTGATGCTGGAATTTGAAGAATGTGGGAATCACACCCATGATGTTGGGACTGGAGGTTTGTGGAAAACCATCATAGCAAGATTTCAAGCCATGATGATGGGACTGGAGGAATGTACGATACACAGAGGGACTTTCAGGATATCATGAATCAAATCCATAATGACGGGTTCGGACTCACATCACAACTAAATCCATAATAACAGGATCTGAAAAATGTACAGGTTTCCATTTCTGCAGACAGCATTAGGGAATCGAAGGCCCGATGATAGAATTGGAAGGAACCTACTGTAATGAAAATAAAGTACATGCCAGGTTATTAAAGAAGTATCGACACTAAAAAAGTCATAAACTTATTAAAATCTTAACAGACAACATGTCCCGTCTCGTCTCCACCTCCGCCGTCCGTTTGCTGCAGCGTAAAGTTACTGTGGGACTCGATCCAGTCAGGGCACGGCTCGTTACGGTGATATTAAAACGCCGCATATCTCTGCATTTAATGTCATCTCGGGCTTCTCCGCACCAGATAAGTCCATTTAAAACGTGCACGGGGCTCTGTGAAGCTCCACCGGGTCACGGCTCGCTAAATATTTTTGGAAGGAAGCAGCTCGGTGGTCTGTCGAAGTTTAAAGGCAGGGAAAGAACAAATAAACTACACACACACACACACATACATACACACACATACATAGCAGAGAGCTCTGGAGATCCGTGAAAAAGACAGACTGCTGGCTTTCAGGCGGGTCGAGGTGAGGAGAAAATGAGAAATTGCTGCTTTGGGAGACATTCATAAGCAAAACAGAGCATTCCTGCTTCTCCCTCAGCATTAATTACATTCAGGTTAATATCAATATTAAAGGTCGCCTATTATGGAAATTATTTTTTTTTGTCATTATTAATATTCTAATGGATCTTCAAAAAGCATTCAATGCTTTTTGTTCTTTTTTTCCCCCCATTTTTTTACTAAATAGGGTTTAAACATGCTTATTTCCCCCTAATGTGACCTCATATAAGAAGACCACCCCCGGCTTGTTGCACAGGTCTGCAGCTTTCTAGCAGGGGCGTGGCTCAGCAATAACTCGTTCACAAAAGGTGCATTTGGAGGACGAGGACGAAACAGAGTGAAAATACGGGACCTTTAATATGCCTGAGTGTTAGCTCTAGTACCAAAGAGACTTTAGGAATCAGTTGTTAGCTAAAGGCAGGTTTTTAAAAAAAAATTTTAAATGCTGGGTATGGGGGAGGGGTAACCTCACAAGATCAGTATTGATCAGTTAACAAACTCCATCCACAGTCAATCACAGATCATCTGGAGCAGGATGACATGAAACACTTCCTAGAAATTTACCCTAAGGAAAGAAAAACGCTCTTAAAGTTAACAAGCTCGTTAAAAGAGTTCCTGCAATGAAATTACGCCCAGAGACGAGCCGAAGCTTTTATTACCGTGCTTTTTATTCATTTATAAATGAAATGTGGAATGCGATCGAACAGTTTCATACTAATTCCAACACGACATCATAGATTATCGCATGATGTCATGAGCAACAGTTGATTCATGATATACAGTAAAAAAAATATAAAAAAAACAGGATAACTGCCATTTTTTCATTCATATATCATTTATTTGTTCATTTTCAAAGATTCCAAAGGGATTCTAAAATATTCTAATTTCTAAAGGAAAACAAAAACAAATGCTATTTTCTTTTCAGTCGGTATTTTCTATCCCACTGTTAAGGGCGAGTGCTTTACAGAGTTACAGATGCTAATAAAGGCCCTGGCCTGGACACACTCGTTCTCAAGTCAAATCTTACAGTCTGGTTGGGTTAAGCTACACGCAGGTGATTTCAATCATGGAGGGCGGAAAATCGACTTAATCCGCCGCGTAACCCGATTCTGAATACCAGGAACTTTAGCTGTGTAAATATTGACGCACCGTTCGTACTTACGTCACCGGATCAGATCAGATCATGAGTCAGATTCAAAATCACACCGAATCACTGCTGCACAGCTTTAGACGGACAAAAAGTCGACATTCACAAACTAAAAATAAAAAAAATTTGAAGACGAAACCCTGAAATAATTCCCCGCTCTCGCGTCACATTCGTTACTTTGCTTAATTGTTGCGGTTCCTGTGACATGATGATGGGAATGTGAAACAGGAACTCGTCCAGGAACTGTATAGTCCTCTGTGGAAATAGCGTACTCTATCTCTCCATCTCTTGCTCTCCCACACACACACACACACACACACACACATGTATCCTGTACATAGTAGGTGTCCTTTCTGGGACTTCGTGCTGAGACACAGGGATATAAGGGGTCTATAGATAAAGAGATAAAGATCATCCCTTGTACCCCAAACATGACTAATGGGTGGTCTGTGACATTCCACACAACCAAATGCACTCACACACACACACACACAGACACAAAGACAAACATACCGTCGGCCAGAGTTTCATCCTCGTCTTGTCCTGTAAAGTCTGTCTGCTCGTCCGTCTTCCCGTTCAGGCTGGAGATTGAGATCTGTCCATTCTTCTGCAACTGCTACAGAGGGAACAAGACATTCTTTACAACCTGACACACACACACACACACACACATACACAAAACTATTAAACACTACGACACTGTCCTTTAGTGATGCATCAGCCATTTTTAGTACAAATAATATGTTTTATTTGAGACAGACAGATTTATGAGGTCAGCCACTGATGTTGGACGAGAACCTCTGGCTCGCAATCTCCGTCCCAGTTCATCCCAAAGGTGCTGATTTACAATGATCGATAATGAGCCATATTTTCATGACACAAGTGGTGAGTCGAAAGTTGAAGAACGTCACAGAAGTGATTGTTGACGAGTTTGCATTAACCTCAAGGTCGACGTCCTTCCAAAGAAACTTTTTGAACTTTCTCAAGTTTCTGCCAGTTGATGCACTTTACTCGTATCTTGGCACGGTGGCCTGCACTGACATCCAACTCTCTCTCTCTCTCACACACACACGAAACGGCTAATCAGACTAATGCATCAGGCCGAGCTCCAGAAGAATGATGCCCCTTAAGAGGATCCCATTATCAAGGAGCCGGCAAACACTTAAACAAGGGCTTTCCTGCTTTCTGTCGTCAGTCTGCCCTTTATACAAGCCGGGGTCGCCTGACCTGTCTGGTTCTTGTACCACTAACTCACTATGGGACGATCGGGAAGATGAAGAAAAAACTGATGGAGGAAATAAAAGATGATAGTGACGGAGCCTCGTAGCTCCAGCGCAAACAAACAACGTCTGGTGCAAGTGAAACGCTGTCGAGGTGCGACTTCGCCCTCAGTCGTAAAAACAGCCTTAAGCTTAAACGTTCGATACATTAATCAGATTTAATCTACGATTCATCTGATATCGGAGGCACTTCAGAGTGCACGACCGCAGCGACATTAGACATTAAAGTTCTCAATAGTTTACAGGAGAAGTAACACCTCAGACACACACACACACACACACACACACTTTACAGCTCTGTCACAGGGCCAGCAGGTGTCTGTTTGTGACCCCACCTGGCTCCTGACCCCGGGACCCTCAACACATGACTTTCATTGCCCACATTCCAAACATCCTGTGTTGAATTCCAGAGCCTGATGAGTGCAGACCCTCCCAACCTCTCTCACACCATCCACACACACCCAGCACTGACACAACCCCCTACCACAATCAAACAACAACCAGCGCAGAACCCACTGAGTAAGTGCTAGATTTGAAGTGTCTGGTCTGTTTATGGTTACATTATTAGACGGCGTAAAGTTACATTACTGGAATATAAAATATATGAAGTGGTCATACTTGCCCCATTATTTATTTATTTATTTTTATTCAGTGAAAAAAAGCAGCGGAAAATAATTCAGGTCGGCCCTGATGGCTGGTGGTGTTTATTAGATTTCTAAACTCTAATATCTTTAAACTGGTCAACAATGAAACTACTACAGTCGAGTAATACGTGTTATCAAGATTTCTCATCAATGACATCATAAAAATGATTTAGAGCAAACTATTAAAGCACTTAGCGACAGATTAAACAGCCGGATTGGTTTCGGAAACCTAAATCAGATACGTGTGACTTGGAAAAAGTCTAAATGTACGTAGCTTCTCTCTATTTCACTCTATTTCTGCATGTCTCAGGGGTGTATCGGGGCTCCTATGGTGTATGGTGTTGGTGCACCTCGTGGTTCCAGTGGCGCAATCGGTTAGCGCGGTACTTATAAGGCAGTACAGGTGGAGCGATGCCGAGGTTGTGAGTTCGAGCCTCACCTGGAGCACAGATTTTAACAGTAAAGTACTTTGCCCAGGTGTGGGTGTGTGTACATGGTGCCTCATTAATGAGCTGGCCTTTAATCCAGTGTGTGTGTATTCCTGTCTTACACCTTTATTGGGGTGGTGGTGGCTCAGTGTGCTCAGGCTTTAAGTTGCTGATATGTGACGAATAAAGACTGAACTTTAATTTACTTTAAAAGAGCGTGCCAGATATGTGGTGTGTGTCAATTTATGTATCACCAAATTGACTCGATTATTTTTAATGATATATGTTTGTCTTTGAGTGGTAAAATGCTGCTGGTCCTCTATATTCCTGTAGGTGGCGCACTCTTAAACTATTCAAACATTAACAGGCAGCACAGTATCCTGTTTGGTTACGTTGCGACTTATTGGCTAAGTTTGTTTAATATTTTAATTTATAACACATTTTATTTATAATGCACTTTATATTTGAAGCAAATCTCAAAGAATTGTAGAATTGTAAGAAAAAAAAGTTAAATAATATATTTATATATATAAGGTATTTATAAAATCGCAAAACAAATCAAATGCGCACATTGCTATCGTGATAATATTCCACATCACTACTAGTTAGTAGAGACATTAATGATTATTGATCATTAACCGATATTGTTTGTTTTGCGTAATGTTTCCCCGTAGCTTACAGTACATATGTATTATCCTGTTCACCACAAGAGGGCGCATTTCCAGCGGAATACTGGACATTGTATTTTTACAAGACTCGATTTGCTGTTAGAATATTTTATTAAGTGCAGCTTCGTTACCATCAGTGCTGCACAATTAATCACATACAAGTCGAAGTCGCAGTGTGGACCAGTGCACTTATTTAATCACATAAGACTGCAAAATTCTCTATATCACAGGTAATATAGATAATGTATAATTAAAGTTTTTGAGTTGAATTGACTAGGCATAGTCTGGAATTTATGTAGAGTTCAGTCATTTTTTAATATTTATAAATTTAAAATAATTTGCGATCCTTTGTGCCATTACTTGCTGTTAACCCAGATAAATACATTTAAATACTAAATATTACGTTTAATAGGTATATATGGCAGTTGAAATCGCAACTGCAGTATGAACCAAAATAATCGCAATGTAAATTCATGTTAACGTTAATAATCAACCATTAATTGATTAGTGATAACGTGTTCAATTATCGGTTAAGACAAATGTTCTAAATCCATGTTAGACGTAACACTTAACGTGAAGGTGGAACTTAAAGTTATTTTTCGAAATTTATGAATTCCAGCTGAAAAAACATGGACTCTGCACGCTAAGCTAATCTAAGCTTTGTTAGTAAATATATGTTTTAGATCCAACAATTTAGATCAAACTTTCAAGTGATCATTGATGGTTTACTGTTCACGCTGTAGGCAGCCGTGTTGAACTGAGGTCACTTCCTGAACTCGAGGGTTAAAAAGACCGTATTGATTTTCTGCACAGGACTTAGACGTAGTTAAAAGGGGAGTTAAGTGGAGTGTTTTCTTCAGATAGATCAGATAGATTTTTCACGGTTTAGTCAAACGCTGCATTAGCGAAACAGCTCATGCTTCGAAAGGAGCTTTTCAGAAAGACACAAGACGAGTACAGATGCTTTTATGCTCTGACTATCCGCATCACAAGAAAAACAAGCAAGGACGACGGCGCGCTAGTGAAAAACACGACTTGTTTCTTAAAACTAGGGCTGTCAATATTAACACGTAGACGCATGTGATTAATCCAGGAATTTCAACGACTTACTATTTTTTTTTTTTACACTAATTAATCATATGACCAAGTTTGACCCTAATGGCTTCCCATAATCCCAGCGCAATTACCCAGCTTTGTGCGATAACGGCACGTTTAACACGGATAATCAGACGACTAAGGAAACATCACGTCTGGGTTGGATAAAATCGAACTTGTGTGCTTGAGCTACCGTCAAGGGGAACTATTTTTACAAGAATATATAACGTTTAAGACGAGGGCGTGGTGGCTCAGGTGGATAAGGCTTGAGGTTATTGGGTTTTGGGTCTGAGGATCCAAGTTCAAGCCCCGCCTTTGCTGGGTTGCCACACCCCATCTCCATACTACCCAGCCCATGTAGTCAGTGCTAGTCTCATCCGTGAGATTTTAATTTAACATTTGTTAAATGCTCATGTTTGCGATATTACAGTATAAAACTGCATACTTTTTTATTACCTCTAACCAGTTTGTGATGCATTTCTTTATTCTAACATTGCACGTTTATAATACAAGTCAATCTGAGTATTTCAAAATTGCGATTAATCGCGATTAATCACAGACTACGACTGCGATTAACTAGATTAAAAAAATTAATCGACTGGCAGCACTGATATATATTTTATTTTTTAACTCTCTTTCACCTTTAAATTAAATATTTTAACTCTCACTGCATGAACAGTTCTCTGGCTTTTCCTTATAACCAATCTTTATTTAAATCTGCATTAGTGCTAATAATAATAATAATAATAATAATAAAAGCTAATCTTCTCCAGAAAAAGCTAGGCTAGTCAGTTAGCTGACTGATAAGTCGCTGGCACTGGTGTGTTGCGTTGGAAGCTCTTTTTTCCCCCCTAATTCTCAGCGTAGCGTCACGAAAGGCGTCGTTTATTTTTCTGTTCAAATCTCCGCGTGTGAGCGCAGCAGCCTGAGTCGGGACACGTCAGGAGATTAAATTCCTCTGCAGTAAGAGACTCCGGCTGTGCGGCGACTTCACGGTCTGTTTTACATCTCTGACCTCACA
>JAQMYJ010000020.1:17455929-17473254 GCA_030014305.1 Clarias laeviceps
ATTTGACCATTAATTTTGTGACATTATAGGGGAAGCTGAGCTTCCCTTGCAGTCTTAAAGAAATCGCCACTGATACACACACACACATACACATATACATATACTTATTATAGTATATATTAAGCATACTTATTTTGTGTGTGTGTGTGTGTGTGTGTGTGTGTGTGTGTGTGTGTGTGTATATATACATATATCAGGAAGGGGCAAATACTTTATCACTAACTGGCGTCTCCTTCCAAAAATGCTAAAAAAACAATGTAAGCAGCATTGCACGCTTTTAAAACGCGTCAATGGCGCATCCATTGTAATACTGTTACTAAGTATTACTATGATATCATAAAATTTATAGCTTCTGGACTCCTAGTACTTCGACTCCACCGCTAATGACATGTAGCTAAGCTGAAGAAAGAATAAGGCAGGAAATACCTCACACTAACACTCGATTAGGCAGATCGAAGCCTGACCAATCAGCATGCAGTACTTACGTCTACCACATGTGGAAAGAACTCGCAGAACACTTTGTCCTTAATGTTAAAGGTGAGGCTCTGTGAGGCGAGCTGTCTTTTCTGTAGGTGCAGAAAAAATAAAACAATGTGTCTTATTTTATACTAAACAAGAAACAGGAGGAAATATTAACAAATTAATAATAATATGAACTGAATTTATATTAGTTATAACGTTAAGTGCAGTAAACCCACGGTAAAATCTGACGTTTCTATGCTGCCCAGAGTGGGACCTTTTTCCAGCATGAAGCTCAGGAGGCCAGTGAGGATGGTGGACACGGACCACGCAGGGTTCCACATGTCAGGGTGAAAATCAGTAATGGAGAGACACAATCTAAAAAAAGATAGAGAAAGTGAAAAGAGTTATGATAATTACGGACAGCTGGTATGTTCGCAATGTCGACACTCCTTGCTGTTAAATGACGTGTTGTTTGAATAATGGGTCGTAGTTAACCCGAAATTCATCAGCACATCTGCGTGGTTATGCCATGCCACACTAATAATAAATGCTCATCCTATTAATCGTATGTTTAATAATTGTGTGCAAGTACCTTGTGTTGCATTTAAACCTGCCATTCGGCGTGATCATATATATGCTCGGAGGTTTGAACGGGAATTCTCTAGGAAATATGAGCTTCCCGTGATAATAACCGCCTGCAATCAGGTAAAAAAAATAAATAAATAAATTTTAAAAAAGGCGTTAAAGTAGATCACACACCCACAATGCTGATTTATGCTTGAATATTAAAAAGATACCTTCATAGGGTGTGTTCTCAGGACCACGAACAAGATAATGCCTGAAATGAGAGCAGTAATGGTAGGAGTTTATTTAGTCAGATCAAATAAAGAGTATTAAACAGATAAACAGTCTTTAAAGCACATTACCATTCCAGGATGTTTGAAGGCAGCGGTTCTGCGCATATGTAAGGAACCGGGTCTTTCTTTATTCGCAGGTAATCCTGTTTCAATCTCTGTGTCGCTGTCGTAGGAGCTCTCTTGTTAATATTCCTGCTCATCTAAAAACACAACATTTGTTTTCATAGCTAGATCTGAAACATGACCAAAAAGTATTATTTCATAGATTTTTTTTGGTTAACATTACACTCTCAGAAATTTTCACATTAAGCATGATTGCCCCCACTCCCCCGCTATCGATTCTAGATGTGTGCATCATCAGAATAGTGTGTGCCGTAGAGAGGGAGGTTGTGTCAGTGTTGAACGTGTGTAGCGTTGTCGTGACCATGACATCTGTCTTCTTGTGCCTTCTCTGGGGTTACGTTAGCTACTATTCCATAGTGTTTCATTCTTTGCTCTCTTTATTGTGTTGTTGTTTTTTTCATTTTGCATGTTTGTTCTTTGGTGACCTAACGCAGCTAATGCACAGTTTATAAAAATGAGTATATCTTACAAATTGATGTAGATAGACCAAATTTTTTTTTCCATTAGTTTTAAAGTATTTTCTGCAACTTGACATAGAGCTTTTCTATGGTAGGTCTTTAAGGGTTAAACTCAAGACAAAAAGAAAAGGAGGAAGTTAACTTTCACACTATGCAGAATAGTATTACGGGGAATAATGTCAAGCGACTGTGTAGGTCAGAGGATGAGATCGGCGCATGCTTCGTGCACACAGTTTTTGCGACACAGATGACGTCGTGTATAAACAGCGATCTACTTTCGCTCTCAGGTTTAACCGGCTTTCTGTATCTGATTCGATCCAGTGAACCAGACTTCGAGGTTTCGGCTACTTTAAACCGCATGTCCGATTTGAAACCAGCTCTGTTTTCAGACAGCAAACCTGTCCGGCCCTCAGACAGAAAAAACAATTCCAAACCAACACTTTGCTGAGATAAAAAAAAAACAAAAAAAGAACTGCTTACATCAGGTAATTGTTTGGGGGGGATGGGGGCGTATTTTCATGACCAACTAAAAGTTTGTAACCGCCATCTTTAAGAAATGGGCTCAGTATGTAATTGGTAGCTCAATTGCTTTCTAGTAATGATAAGGCTAGGAGAACTCCTGGCAAAGCCATGTTGAAGTTCACCATTGTTGTTTTTATCCTTGCTGCTAGCATTGCCCCTAACGTGGATGTATACAGTAACAATATGACAAGACTCTGGATTGCATGGGAAAACAAAGCCAGTGCTTAATGAGGTTCGCTATTGAACCTGCAATAGCACCAGACACGAACTAGCACCTGGTTCACTTTAGTGGAAAAGTGGCTTCAGTAATGATTAGGGCTGAAACGATTCCTCGAGTAACTCGATTACAAAGAATGATTGAGGCAAAATCTTTTGCCTCAAAGCTGCTTTTAATTAATTTTAAAAGCTTGCATCATGTTTTTGAGCAATTATTTGTTGACAGCGCGCTTTTGACAAAGTGCGCTTCCGGATGCAAGCCACCAGTAAACAACGAAGAAGAAGCGCTTACGTCACCCAAAAGGCGTAAGGAGACACAAACAGTTATCTGTGTATTGATTTGATGGAGCGTTCTGTTGCGGGCTACAAAATGGAAGAGAGCGATAAAATTATCAGCGAGTCACGTCAAAAGAAAAGCAGCAAGAGTAAACGACAGAAATTGTCAGTAAAGGCTTATGTTATACCTGAGCTGTAGATTTTGAAACTTTTAGTTCTGAAAATTTAGTTGCACAACTTAGTGTTTTTGTATAATTATTTATTTCAATGTGTGTGTTATTTTTTTTATTTTGATACTTAAAGTCATTTGAAATACATTTTTTTTTAGTTTCTGCATCTGAGAAAAGGCTTTAAAATAAGAATGTATGACCCTGTAATGCACTTAATTCATCTCAGCCAACTTTAAGCTGTTCCTTGTATTGTGATCATGACAATGTTTATTTTTGATAAAATGCTGTATGCATTTAAAAAATAAAAGTTGATTTTTCTAAAAAGAAAACCAATTAATCTTTGTTTCTCTTATATATTTCACATGGCGGTTTAATTAAGCAAAAGTATATTTTATCCGATTACTCGATTAATCGATTAAATTTTTGGTAAAAAAGGCGGGGCTTGAACTTGGATCCTCAGATAAAAAAAATAAATAAAAAAAAACCTAGAGCCTGAGCCGCCTGAGCCATCACTCCCACATCTCCTGTCTAATGTATTCTTGTAAAAATAGTTCTCCGTGAAAGTACCTCCAGCACGGAACTTTGGTTTTATCCAAACTTCCATCTCGAAGCTTTTTATAATAAAACTTGCCATTCAGCACCTTGTGATGTTTCCTCAGTCGTCTTATTATCCGCGTTAAACGTGCCGTTATCACATAACCGCGCTGTGATTATGGGAAGCCATTAGGGTCAAACTTGTTCATATGATTAATTTCTGTAAAAAAAAAAATAGTAACGCGTTATTAGTCCTTATACCACCTCATCCTATCCTATAATAAGAATGAAATTTTTTCATTCGTTAATTAGCGACAATTCATGTTTTTTTTTCTTGTAACTGTTACATTTAATGCTGTGGAACGTCCATGACATACAGAAAGTAGGGAGCTGGTCATGACTTTATCAGGGCTATAAAAAAGACTTACTGCTCTCTCTCTCTCTCTCTCTCTCTGCATGTTTTAAACGTTCAGGACGACTCTAAACTAACCTCCATTACAATCAAGTGATGTTGAATTACACTTCAGGATTTGTAAACCTTAAGCTAAAAAAAAAAAAGGTTCTTCCTTTCAAAGTTCCGTTCAGCACGAGCCGGACGAGCCGTCATTAGTATGCGAGAGAGAGAGAGAGAGAGCGAGAGCGTTTTTCTCCCCTGTGGTACGTGAGCTCGTAAAAAGTCGTCACCGCGCCATTAGCTCTAAAAGCTGACGAGCAGCGTGAGGTCGGACCTGCAGTAGGGGGCAGACGTGGATGTCTCCTAGAGAGAGTTGATCACCAACACCACCACAAAACTAAAGCTCATAAAACTTTAAACTGAGACTAAAACAGGCCATGTGTACGCACACACACACACACACACACGCGCGCACGGTCCATTTGAAAGGGGTCTGAATTCCCTGCAGGGTCGTAGTTTATCCTAACATCATCTTTAAGAATGTTGTTCTCATTCTTGACACAGACACATAAAACCGCAGCATTAAAATGAGCTCAGGCTGCAGCTGCAGACTCTACATGACTTCTCCAAACACACTAATAAATCCAATCAGTGGGGTTTTATTTATTAGCGATGTTTACTTATTTTTATTAAAGTACTGCGTAAATGTTTTCATGGCCAAACAGAACCAAAAAAAAAAACTAAATCAGAGATTTGTCTCTTTGTCCACATGTGTGTACGCTGTCCAATGCTAATCAGCAGGACGACTATACGATACGATACCGAGCACCTTCACTGTGGAGCTGATTAACATGAAGCCACGCCCAATAAAAGTCGAAAATTACAACAGAATAGATAGAGAGCGCCTCCTAGGTGTGTCGTCTCTCACGGTAAGACTTCCAATGACGCAGCTCAGCCAGCGCAGACACGCACTAACACTTCCTGCTTTAAAACCCAAACTGAAGTGACGACTCGAGTCAGCTGTCGGCTGTAACTGTAACGCTGGAGACTCCTTCCATAAATCTATATAAACATTTCCTTTTATGAAAGGTTTTGTCTGTGTATCGGTCAGAACTCGCTCTTTCAATCATATCTTTACGTTTCATACGTTGGAGGACCTGAAAATTTCCTGTCTGTCTGTAGGTCTGTATATCTGACCAGCCAAGATCTGGTCACAGCATCACGCAAAACTGGCTGGACAGAATTTAATGAAACTTTATGAGCAATTATGTGCCATTACGTCACAGCATCTAGCGTTTTTTTTTTTTTTGGGACGAATATAACGTTTTGTCCTTGAGGTGGGCGTGGCTATAAGCGTCACTTAACAGTTCCAGTCATTTACTGTAAATACGCAGAGCCAAAATCAGAATGTAGAGTAGGAGGGACGTTATGAGCAGTTATGTGTCAGATGCATCAGCTTATTTTAGCTTTAACCTTTTAACTATGTCTACTTATGCTAGTGCTAAATAAATGTCTTCTTACAGAAAATGTCAGTTTATCAACAATCACATGTTTTAAATGACGCTCCTGAAGTTCAAGTCCCTGAGAATGAGCTGTTGCCATAGAAACCATAAATTAAATTCTGTGCAGTAATATAAACCTGTATAAAAGGTTTCATCAAGCCAGAAACTGACATAATTGTGCTTCTTTTTGTTTGGCAAATTATCTGCCAATAGAAAGACAGTTTTAAGGTTACGATTTGTGGAAATGGCCACAAACAGGGCTATAATCATAAAAAAAATGACCAATGTTCAAAATATCAGTCTGTATTAATAATGTTCACGACTGTTGATCATTATTTGATTAACTGCATTTAAGAATTCTGCGTTTAAAATGTATACAGCTGTTTTGCGTAATATTTCTCCGTAGCTTGCGATAATCTAGTAAGTCGTTCACAACAAGAGGGAACACTTGCGGTTCAGGCAATATGCAATATTCGATTTGTTTAAATGTTCTTTGTTATGTCCGGAATAACATGACGGGAAATTCCTCCATGACCGCCAGTGACCAGAAGAATTTAATAAATTGTAAAGGAAGTTAATTACACTAGGATGAAAATTGCAGGATTTACATTAAGATTCATTAAGCTTTACATAAAAGAGAAAATAAAAAAAGAATAAAATATGCAGATTAAAATTAATATATACAATGGAGAACATAAAAACTAGAGATGTATAAAAATGTAATTATGCACAAAATTAGTAATTATTAATGATTAATTTATTATAGATTGATTGTGTTGAATCATCAGATAAGAAAAAAAGGGTGAAATTGGTATTTAAAATCCGTTTTTTCAGACCTAACGTTAACGTATGCACCAATTCTCAACAAATTCGCTTTAACTCATGGCCGTGTCTGAAAAAAAAAAAACAAAGTCATTCTAAAGCAGGCCAGTGTTGGGAAATCTCAATGAGGCAAGAGCGAACACACAGGACGTCAGCCCCAGAGGGAGCCCGAGCATTGTTCCAGGTTTTTACTTTACGTGCCGTGACCTGTTTGGAGCACTGATGTTTATTAGCGTTGCTGTTTGCTTTGGTAACTCGTTTCACTGCTGGACACAAAGCCTCAGCAAGAACCCGCCGTAATTCTTCAGTGTTTGTGCTCCGGAGTCAGATTAACTGTGTGTTTGTGTGCGGCCGATCCCCGGCCAGAGAGCCAGATCGGTCTGAGCTTCATCACGGAACAGACTCCGCTCGAATGCTATGAAGGAGCTCTGAACTGCCATATGTTACTCCCTTCATGCTTTATTATTCTGTCGACAGGATACTGAGACACAAAATATACCATATTTAAATTAAAAAAATGTAGATTAGTATACTGGAGTAACTCGGCAGACGAAGCGATCATAGAGTCTCTTGTTTAGATTTATTGTTGGATTTATTTATTGTGATCTCACGATCCTCTTGAAGCTCTGAGATCAGTATGGCCTGTAGAAAAGTGCATCTGTTTTACATTTACCGTTTTTTTTGTCAGGTGGCTTAGAGATTAGCACTGTTGCGTCGTATCTACAGGGCTGCAGGTTCGAATCTCACCTCCAGTGTGTGTGCATGTTCTCCCCATGCTTGGTGGTCTCCTCCTACAGTCCGAAGACATGCAGTGTAGTGCAACTTTGGTGGTTCCAAATGGACCATAGTGTGTATAACTGTATGTACAGTATGTGTTTGTACCGTGCAATTGGTTGGCACGACATTAAGGGTGTACCTTAGAAATTGTGCCATGAGTTTCCTGGAACAGCCTCCAGACCTTTGGCATTTGGCAGACGCCCTCAACCAGAGTGAATTTTATCTCATTATACATGTGAGTAATTGAGGATTAAGGGCCCAGCAGTGGTTAACCTGGTGGTGGTGGGGTTTGAACCTGTGACCTTCTGAACAATAATCCAATAGTCTGGAAAATGGACGGATGGAGGAACTTTTTTTGTCAACTGTTCTGGTTGTTGTATTACTGTTACGCATTGCGGCGTTGGTTTGGGTTCTCAATTCTGATTGGTTGGAAGGTGTTGACTCATTTTGCCCCATAACGTTGCTGAGTCTAGACCTGAGCGACTGAAGCAACCCCAGATCATAACCCTGTCTCCAGAGGCTTGTCCAGTGGTTTTACAGTGAGGTTGATGGAAGGAGTCTCCAGTCTCAGTGCCTCAGGGATAAAACTGTGCTCTTCCCATATTTCCGATGATCTCAGGACAGTCTGGTACAGGAACGAAGTTTCTCAGCATGAAGTGTAAATACAATCAAGCACATCCTCCTTACTTAACATCCTCATGCTTCCAAACACACTTACAAAGACAGATGAACGTCCTTCATTCATAAGCACTACAGTCAGGATCTCATGCCTGAAGGACGCTAGTGGAGAGCTATCGCGTTTCAGACTGTAAACAGAGCATCGCTTCGTGTCGGCCCGCGACTCGCACTTACCGAACGGATCCGACACGCACACTTCGACACGCACACTCACACTCGGCATGCATTCTCCTGTCACAGTTTGTTTCGTTTAGAAGCTGAGACGGTTCGAAAGAGATGAAACACTGTCCAGCTGCGCACAGATGTTCATGACCTCGTCTAACGATTTCAAATGTAGTTGAAGCTCTTGAATCTCGGGAAGCGTCGGAGCATCGGGCGAGACTACTGCCCCCTAGTGTAGGGAGATAATAGACATAATAGAAACCTTAAAATAATAGTGTACCTTAAAAATTGTGCCCGAAATTTCCTGGAACCTTTCACGTTTCTGCATTTGGCAGACGACCTCATCCAGAGCGACACTGGCCAAATTTATGTACAGCGGTACCTCGGCAAACGGCCAAGTTTTAGGCGAAAATTCATAAGGCGAAATTTCGTATTGCGAAACGCATTGTCCCATAGGAAATAATGTAATCGCAGATAATCCGTTCCAGCCACCCAAAAATATTACCAATATTACAAATTTCCAACACTATAATCATATTTCTGCATGTAAAAACAATCAAAACATTTAGAAAAGACATGTAAATTAAGTAAAATATGAAATAAATAAACATTAAACCTCACTTTACCTTAATTTGTAATTCCTCTCGACACCGGCTGCTTTAAACCAAAACCAAACTGAAAATTACTCCGTTTTCTTCTTGCTACCGTCCTTGCTAACATTCTTGGAAGCTATAATGCTATGTCTTTAGAAAAGCTTACACAAAATGGCAATAAAAAAAAAAAAGTAAACTGACTTTGCTTGGCTTTCCACTGACACAAACAAGTTTTGAGCGGCTACCGGACGTACGCGTAACTGGATGTACGTGCGAGCGGCTCGTTTGCTTTGCATGTTGCTTTGCATGTTGAGGCAAGTTTCTTGCAAGATTTTCGTGTTCTTAAGGTGAAAAAAATAATCATTCATATGCCGAGGTACCACTATAATAGACATATAATTATAATTTAGGACAAGACATAAAAAATTCAAACAGGTGAAGGTCATGTGGTCGTCTTGAAAGTCAAATCATGTGTTGTAAATTACTTATCAAGATGCATGACACATACTATCTCTAATGAGAAGGAATAATTACTAAAGGAACCTTAGATGTTTTTCTCATGGTTTGAAAGCAGACCGAACTTATGCACAGTAAAGAAAAACATAAGAAAACATACGAATATGAAACGAAGCGAACAAGCAACAACACGAACACAACAACAAGGCAAGGTGACGACAACAAAAAGGCAAAAGCAAGTAGACAACGAGCGCCACGCAAGACGTGACCTAAATACTAATGCTCGCTATACTACGACACTTAATCAGGTGCCAACGGTCACATGGCTTTGGTAAGTGTCATGATCAGGTGACGCTCAGGGAACCGCGAGTCCTGACATGAACCATTATTAGGTCGTCAATAATAATTTCCACGGCTGATGGCGTGATACGAGGCGGTGTAGTGTTACTAGCTGTAGCGGTGACATCATGGTGAGGAGTCTTGGGCTTCCCGTGAGAAAAGGCTTCCTGCAGAAATCTACGACCTGTCAGTTAGAGTTCATGGGTTAACTGTTGGGATGGTCCCCAAGAGATGAGCTGCTGTGGTTATTCTTAGGGAATCATGGAGAAGGAACATTTATGGGACTTCCACTAAAAAGAAAAGAAAAGAAAAAAATGCTCGGATGAGACGACGCAGAAGACGGAAAGTCCTGAAAAAACAATCCTATTATCAGTGAGTAAAACCCGAACTGATGAACGTAACACACATTACATTCGGTATTATACGAGATCACTGTCGAATCCTAATCCAGACAGGTTTATTAATATTAATGTACTTGTTCTATTATTATTATGACCCACAGTTCACAGAGCTGAAGGGTTTTCTAAGGTTTATGGCCTGGAAGGAGTCTCCAGTGTCAGTGCTGTGTAACAGTCAGAGGTAAAGCTGTACGTTTTCACATGTCACACACGTCACACACACATCATTATGTTCTGTAGATGTTCAGAGCCGAGAGCAGGCAGTCCAGTGACAGTGTTGTTGTCTTTTACTGTTTCTGTTTCTTTCATTGTTAAATCCTTCTGTCTCTTTTTGTTTCTTTTGTGTTCTTGTTGTTGTTGCTTGGTTGATTTGTGTGTGTGTATGTATGTATGTATGTGTATATATGTATGGGTATATATATATATATATATGTATGTATTTGTATATGTATATTTTATATATATGTGTGTGTGTATATGTGTATGTGTAGGTGTATGTATGTGTATGTATATAGGTATATGTGTGTGTATGTATGTATACTATGTGTGGCATAAATTGACTGTAATTTTCAAGTAGTCAAAAGGGGTAAGATTAAATAAGTTTTTATTTCTTCCTACTCCTTTTCGAACATTTCGTCTGCTTGTTTTAATTTATTATTATTTTATTTTGTGATATTGTTTCATGTTCGAAGTAAAGTATTCAAATCAAATCAAATCAAATCTTTAGTATCTTAAAAAGGCAGAAACACTATGGAAGACTTATTATGACTGCATTTTCTACTCACTTGACTGGAATTATTGCTCTGTGTATTGATGCTGATTTTATTATTTTTTTATGTTATATGTACATATAATACAGAAAATGTGTGGCCAAAGAAGCTACTTCTAAAGTTTATCCAATCTCGCTTACCTAAAAATGTCAAGTTGCCGTTTTGGGGAGATGATTTTATATGAGCCCCAAAAGTGGCCATTTTTCAGCGTTTATTGTCTCGCTTCAAACAATAATCATTTAAAATGCAAATTATTTATATTTCTTTATACGTACTGATACTAAAATTGGTGTCAGCTTCTAGAAGCACATGATCTGTACAAACTGTTGCTTAAATTAAGAAAAAAGTGATTTTTTTTTTGTAAAACCTTAAAAAAAAAAAAAAAAATCTGTAGTGTCCGTAACCATGTCAAATTCATGTTGCGATATCTGGAAAATGTAACATTTTAGAATAAAACACTTTTTCAGGTTTATGTCTTTTCATGTGAAATTTAAATCGTCCGAGTTTCATCTGAATGACAGTTAAGATCGTTGAAAGATTTGAATAAAAAAAAAAAAGTTCCGGATTAAGTGTTATGAAAAATGGTGTTATATGATCCGATCTGAAAATCATGTTTTGTCTTAAACATTATATATTTTTTTAATGAATGTCGGCAAGTTGCTGTGATATAAGAGGATGTGTTTTTATAGGAAACGTAATCAACTCTGAGTTGCAACATTAAATGCACTTTGTTGTTGACAATTTTCTATAAAAGTCTTAAAGAAATCAGACAACAGGGAAATAAAAACGCAATTGTAATTTCTCAACAGGCTGTACATTTTTAAAAAGAAAAGCAAAAATTAACTTTATATAGAAAAGCTGCATAATATAAATCTACTAATGAATTTGTGAATTTGATACATTTATTCCCATTTTCACGCCCGTGGTTGGACCAAAGATAACTTAATATGATATGACAAATTATTTAAACTGATTTAATGTAATTTATTTCAAGGATGCTAAACATCATGTTAAATCAGTTTGGATTAGATTCTCTATTTCCTTTTCTAATGCTGGAAGAATTATTGAAGAAAACCTGCAGATTTCAAGCGATAAAGAGCTGATTTAATGTGTGAACCTGGTGCCGATTTGAATTCTACTTCAATTGTAGTATATAGTGCTGCTCCTCCAGCAGGGCCGGGACACGCCCTCTTTGTGTACTGGATTAAACTTTTTCTTTAATGAAAGGATAAAACACACACACATGAGGTCGTCTGTCAGAACGTATCATCTACTTCCACACAAACACTGACGAGAGACGACCGCACAAACATCTGATCATGAACTGAAAGCTCTGTCATATAAAGACCATTCGATTTTACTTTACCTCGACACAATGCAGATGTGCGTCATGATTTATGGGAAACTGCTTGTGTTGGCACAGTGCCGGGCACCGGGACCAGGTCTGGCTAACGGTCCTCTTAATGAAATCGGTCAGATTCCAGAACGCAAAACTATTCCAGGCTCTCAGAGCTGGACGTCAGATCGGTTAAAATAAAAACATGTGGTTTCCAGAGCGGACGGAGCCGCGAGTTAAACGCCGGCTCGTATTAAGTTGTCGTAAATTCATGGCGTGTATGCTTGGCACGGACAGCGCAGATCTACACCGGGTTTGATGAATTGTCTGCATGTCATGGATGGAGTGACGGAAGCTCTCCTCATCCTCCATGCCGGCTCCAGCTGCGCCTTAAACTGCAGCAGATGCAGCAGCGCACATGTGGAGGATGGGGAACGATGGGGAAACTCGATACGTACACGATGCGTTATGATTTCTGCATGGAGGCATGTACATTGTGTAACATGATGTGTAGAATCAGGGCTGACCGGGTCGGACCGCGCTAGCGGGGCCGAGCTTCTCTCTGGTCTTTCGAAGATAACGAGACATCAGGAACTCAACATGGCAGTGCTGATGTTAAGAAGAAAGTTAAAGACGTGTTGGTGTAAAGAAGAGTAAAGCAAAGCTAGGGCTGGTTTCTTTCTAGCCCAGAGTGTAGAGGAAAAAATTTTAAGGATCTGTGTGAAAATCCAAGAGGCCCACCTGTAGCCCACCTGCAGTACCCTTACAGCCCACCAGGGGGCTGGGACCTCCAGATCAGGAAACCTTTTCATGCTTAACCATTGAGCCTTAATTGGCCAGATTTCCTAGACGGAGTACACGTCAAGGAAAGGGTTTGCGGCTATAACTAAGACAATCTGAATTTGTGTTCGATTTTAAGGTAACCATTGCTGGATATGAACTCATTTAATAATATGATACACATTTAATAATTTAATTATTAATTGGATGCGGGGAAATAAACACGGATCTCTCCGTCCACCCATTTGTGTTTTTTTGTCATCATAACCCTAATCAGACCAGGGACGCTCACCAGGACCTGTGACAACCGTCTTCTTTGTGAGCTAATCTCTCTAGCTAGCTCTTTCCGTCTGGTCTGACAAATCATAAAATCAAAACAAGAAAATCATCTCTGCTAGAAAAGCCGCAGTTTGGTGGATTATACACCCGTTTGCTACAGTTTCTGTTGAAGCTCACGGTTGTTCGGTCCAAGGCTCCAGATCCAGAACCGCAATCTGCACCGCGACTTCCCCTTGATAAGTCTGACCTCATCTGTATTGTCCACCAATAAAGCAACTCCTCAGCTCCATTTACTCCTCCCTAACAGCCATCCTGACACACACACACACACACACACACACAAACAAATCCCAGTTGGATTCAACGTCCTGGTGAATCTTAAGCACGAGGGTGTGTCTCAGACTGTCCCAGTTTCACTAACACACAATCAGACCATCTCCTCTAACCCCCCTCCCCCCCCTCCTCTTTTTTCCTTTCCTCCATTCCCTCACTCCCTCGGGTCTTCTCTTCAGCGTCTCTGATTTAGGCCCCACAGTTCAGCGGGGAAGCGAACTCTCCGACTGCAACACTTTCTTTCACCCCGTGTAGAAAAACATCATTAGGAATTTCAAGTGGATTTCTAATGGGGATAATTGAATTACGGAGATATGGGTCGGGGGACTTAAAGCTGGCTGGGTTTAAAACACTCAGTGAACAATGCACAGAGAGACATGGCCTACTTTCTGAATTAAAACCAAATCCTTCAACGTCTGGCAGCGGAGATGTGAACTTGACATGGTGCAATAAAACAATAACTCACTGTTGGAGCTGAGAGCTTTTTTTTTTTTTTCCAACACCGCGACCGGATAAGAGGCGCGTGATCGCGTTATCCGACTTAACACTGATACGACGCAATCATATGCACGTTATTCGAATTTATGTCAATGAAGTTTTAATGTTAACTAATGCTAATAACACACACACACACACACACACACCATCACAATGTGATTAAAACTGATTCATCAGGTTAATTATTAAACAGCTGACACTTACTATGAATTCAATCTGATTGGTCAGAAGGCATCGGTTCATTTTTCCAGGTTTATATTAACGCACATGTCCTATTTGTTCGTTATCGTTTCCATGGTAACAGCAGACACTTCATGTGACACAAGGCCGGTTGTGTGTGTCGTTGCGTTCACGAGTGTGTCCATCAGAAAAACCCTAACGATATCCAACAAGAGCGCGAGCTGCAGTCTCAGAGCTGCCACTAGGGGTGCTATAGCAAGAAACAACACGAGAACGCTGAGTCATTCTACTTAGATTAATTCCTCTCACTTTAAATAGATAGAAAAACACATTATTCCATGTTAAATGAAATGTGTGTCATTTTTATCGATTACTTAGTAGCTTTTGTTCTACAACACACCCTGAGTCTTTTAATTCTTACATTCTTAAAAAATTTAAATTTCATTTAAAAAGATTTTTCTTTAATTCTTAAAAAAAATTTAAAAACTGATGTATGCATTTATAATGTAGGCAAGAAGATCACACACATGACAGATTCATCCATGTGTTCAGGGTACGCTTTGGTTAGTACTGTGTAAGGAAAAAAGCCGCTAGGCTAGTTCTTCTAGCGCGCTGAAACATGGAGGATTAAAAAACGCTTTCACACGAGAGAAACCTGCAGGGACGAATGGATTTCACCATTTCAAGACTGTTTTCAGAAATGATTCACCGCTCCCGTGAACATTTATACAAAATCCGAGTGGGTTAAGACCAAACAACCTCCTCCTGTACCAGCCCACACCAGGCTTTAGTCTCTACACCACTCAGAACCTGAGGACGTTCAGACTGACGTGAAGACCTCCAGGCCAAAGAGGAAAAGACTGAGCTCTTATAACTCTCCCGGGATTTTAACCAGCACATGCTCGACAATGCACACACACACACACACACACACACACGTCTCTCTCTCACACACACGTACACGCTAACAATGTAGATACACGCCCACTTTTTTTTTGGTTTCCAGGAACGCAGGTTCAGTGTAATTTATCAACGGGTTTCAGTTATGATTTGTTCACTGGAGGATGAGGAATGCTGGCCTCCCGTTCCACACTGTGAACCTCGACAGACTAATACATACTGCTTATGAAATATACAAGGAGGGAAAGAGAGAGAGAGAGAGAGAGGGGGGGGGGTGGATGGATGAGTTCTGAGTGTCTGGTCATTTTGGGATATGTTTCAAATAAAAAGAAAAAGAAATCTAAAAAATATTAATAAAAATATTTAAATATATAATAAAAAAATAAAAATATATTTTCCCTTATCACAGTTATTGAAAATTGAAGATTTTTTTTCCTGCTATTTTTCTAAAATTATTAAAGTATAAAATACTTCATGGTTTGCCTGACATGGGTTGTTGTTTACATTTCATTTAATTAAACAACAAAATCAAAAAATACCATGTATGCCATAACTAACTTAATAATTGAGTTACTTATCATAATTAACTTTATAAAAAAAAAAAAAAAAGAATATAGTAACTTTTTTCTATTATATCCAGTCGATTAAAAAATTTAATCTAGTTAATCACAGTCATAGTCTGTGATTAATTGATTTACTTGCATTATACACATGCAATCTTGGAACAAAGATATGCCTGACGAACTGGTTAGAGGAAACAGATTATGCAGTTTTATAACATTTCAAACATTAACATTTAACGAATACTAAATAAAAATTCCTGGAATGGGACCGGCACTGCATGTAGTGTTTGGGTAGGATGGGGGTGTGGCAACCCACCGAGGGCAAGGCTCGAACCCGGATCCTCAGATCTGAAAAATGACAATCTAGAGCCTCAGCTGCATGAGCCGCCACTCCCATGTCTTACATTTAACGTATTCATTATGGTCAAATTATTAATTTCTACATTAATTACATACGTTAACGCATTAATATTGAAAGCCCTAATTATAATACTACAATAAATCAAAATATATATATATATATTTTTACTGAATAAATACTTTTATTGTCTTCATTTGAAGCAATAATCTTTTGAAAGAAGCAAATTATCTGCCGATAGATTGCAAAAAGTTGAAATAAATAAATACATTGCATGTTACATAGCATATTCGAGATATTTTCACTTTGCTAAGATGATAATGTACACCATCACCGTGTGTACAGTCCAGGTCTGAATTCAGGTATGTGAGGTGCTGAACATCAGAAACATACACACAGAGTCATTGTGTTACAGCTCTACTAATCTCTGATTATAAGCCTGAGATTCACTACAGCGGTATATAAAAGTGTGAGTGCTCTAATAGGGTAATTGTGGGTGGTGTTAACTTCCCAACCACAACGAGCACTAACTCAGTTAAAACCCCACCATCAGTCCTGGCAGCGCTGCTGACATTTCCACTAAATCTCACCTCCTAGGCTATCTACGCTTTTCCAGGAACGAAAGTGGATCCGCTTGTGTTTGTTTTGCTGAGGGTTTGGATAAGAACAGATCCTGCCCGTGATGAAGGCTTAAAGACCGGCAGCAGTGCCAGAGGAAGTCCTGTGGAGAAGAGGGAGTCCAAACTGCTCGACACTACCCTGCATTAGACTGAGCCAATCAACCGCAAACTCCAACCACAGTCCTACAGCCAGAGGAGCAGCGCCACGGCACTCACCCCTCTGTATTATACAATCTACAATAAACGTGTGTAAATGTGTGATGTAAGGAATAAAACACTCTGATATAAAAAAAATAAAAAATAAAAATTGTTGCTCAGATACGGACATACAATCTACAGTAACGTTAGAAGCTTTAACACAATTTAGACACACGCCGGCCTTTGTGAGTTTTAAGTGTCGATAATGGACAGGCAGAGGCCTCGCAGGTGGAATAAAAGCCATGACGTCATCCGAAAATACCCAACACTTCGAATCGATACGGAAAGCAGTGGGGAGCAGCTGGAGTGCACATGGGCGTCATATCAGCAGATTTACAACATGAGAGACAAGAGCATCGTCACTCTGACTGCATCGGCCCTTATTACCACCGTAAACCTTCATTAAACCTCTACATTATAAAACATTACCACTGTAAACCCCTACAATATACATCATAACCACTGTAAACCTCCACACTGTACATCATTACCACCGTAAACCTTCATTAAACCTCTACATTATAAAACATTACCACTGTAAACCCCTACAATATACATCATAACCACTGTAAACCTCCACACTGTACATCATTACCACCGTAAACCTTCATTAAACCTCTACATTATAAAACATTACCACTGTAAACCCCTACAATATACATCATAACCACTGTAAACCTCCACACTGTACATCATTACCACCGTAAACCTTCATTAAACCTCTACATTATAAAACATTACCACTGTAAACCCCTACAATATACATCATAA
>JAQMYJ010000020.1:17477602-17506627 GCA_030014305.1 Clarias laeviceps
TGACTCGAACACGCCTGTACTGTAACGAGAAAGCATAAGATTAAAAAAAAAAAAAAAAAAAAAGTCCCGGTTTGACTTGAACACGCCTATACTGTAATGAGAAACCAGAAACCATAAGATGTAAAAAAAAATAAATAAATAAAAAGTCTCGGTTTGACTCGAACACGCCTGTACTGTAATGAGACGCCATAAGATGTAAAAAAAAAAAGTCCCGGGTTGACTCAAACACGCCTGTACTGTAACGAGAAACCATAAGATGTTAAAAAAAAATTAATAAATAAAAATAAAAAAAGTCCCGGTTTGACTTGAACACACATATACTGTAATGAGATCACAAGATGTAAAAAAATCAAAAGTCCCGGTTTGACTTGAACATGCCTGTACTGTAATGAGACACCATAAGATGTAAAAAAAAAAAAAAAAAAAAAAGGTCCCGGTTTGACTCGAACACGCCTGTACTGTAACGAGAAACCATAAGATGTTTTTAAAAAAAGTCCCGGTTTGACTTGAACACACCTATACTGTAATGAGAAACCATAAGATGTAAAAAAAAAAATCAAAACTCCCGGTTTGACTCGAACATGCCAGTACTGTAATGAGATACCAAAAGATGAAAAAAAAAAGTCCCGGTTTGACTCGAACACGCCTGTACTGTAACGAGAAACCATAAGCTGTAAAAAAAAATAAATAAATAAAAAATATCCCATGTTGGAAAACTGTCCCGTGTTGGTTTTGACATTGGATGCATGTTAAATGTAAAAAAAAATGATAAAATTAATAAATAAATTGTGCGACATTTTGGTCCAGGTCGTGTGGCAGTAACAATATCCTCAGGATTAAATGGACAATAAACCAAGACGTGCAAACGTCCGTTTCAATCCGCCCGGCATGGTCCGCCCATATTAACACCACAGCACGTGCAGCTCTGTAAGGACTAAAGAAATGTACTAAATACTGTATATAATGACTGTTTGTATCAATATAACAGAAAGCACACATTTTTCTCATGAACGTTATCACACTGTTCAGGTGAATTTTCTTGGTATAGCGCTTTTGAACAACGTCTCATTGTCTCGAAGCAGATTTACAGAGACAGGACTGAGTGTGGAAGCCGGTTCACGCCACAACACGGATTAGTCACTGTGATCCTGAGATAACGGCGCACGACTCCGTCGTATCCTATCACGCCATGTTATCCTCCTGATAGCTTCTCCTGCTCTATCAGGGTCTGACTGTCGTCTGATAAAATACACACAGCGCAGAACTCGGCCGACTTCATGAGAAACACATCCCACGCACTCGTGTTTTGGTTTTATTTCCTTTCCCTCTGATACAGTATAAACTCTTAGAATTGTAAACATACAGTATCACAGGTTTAGATTATTTTAATGTTTATATTCTAATATTTTATGGTTTTTTTTTTTTTTTTTTTTACTTTTTTTATTATCATTTTTTTTGTAACCGCACATTCACACAGACTTGAAACAAATTATTTTCTTTTATTATTACTTATTTTCCACCATAATTTGCTAATAAATTCTTATTTGTTAAAATACTTTTTTGCCCCACTGTATCTCATGTTCATGGAAGGAGTCCAGTGGTAGGGCAGTCCAGAGGTAGGGCAGTTTACTGAACCTGGAACGTCTTCAGAATGAAGGAGTTTTTTTTTTAACGGTCTGCAATATTAAACAATGTTGTGTTCAAGTCAAACGGGGACTTGTGACACAATTTCTGCTGAATGAAGGTGTGTAAAAGTGATTTTTAGAGATTTACAGAAGACTGTGATGAAACTCTTAGCCGCAGTAAAACATCTCAAAGGTGCGAAAGGAAGCCGTACGTCCGTGAATGACGATCTCGACGGATGACTCGTCATCATCTTGCGGAAGAAAGAGACGCATCTGTCTGTGTGAACTGTACACGCAATCGTTCACCAGCACCACTTGCACGTTACAGGAACTCGTACAGCTCTGACCTCGCTCTGAGCCAGTTCCACATGTGAAGGAGTTCCTGGCAGGCCAGGGTTTCAGGTTTCTGATCATGGCTCCGTCATACTGAGAAAACGTTCTACCTTGACGTTATCCAAGCACTTGTGAAACACTGGGATGAGTGCATTAGTGTATCAGGGGATTATACAGAGAAATAAAGGGAGTTTTAATCAAAAGTCCCGGGTTGACTTGAACACCAATTATACACAGATTAAAGCCAGTGGTTGGTTAATTGCAGTAATATAAAAAAGCAGAACACTTTTTCTCCAGGTTCATACTGTTATAGGAAACATGCATTACTTGTCCTACAGCAGCACATACAGTACCTGCGTCTTTAATATCCTGATTCTCTGATTGTTGGTGGAATTTACCGTGTTTAAGCCTCATGCCTTCTCTTGCTACAACATCTATGTCACACAGGTGGCCACAAGCGAATAAGGAAGCGGTGATGAGCTGATACCAGCGCAGGAACACACATGTCCTCGGTTTCGCGCATGAAACGATTCGTATCAGTTTAATCTGCATGTTTATACTTTTTTAAAGAATAAGCATTACAGCGAAGGATCTCAAAGCCTCATCAATCCGAGATGCCATCTAACAAACTTACAAAAATACAAGATGGAAAACAACACAACATTTGTGAAAACAATGATAAGAATAAATCCAAGAGTCTATGAGCTCATGATCTGGCAAAGGTAAGACTAGCCGTCGATCTGCCCACTGGGGCTGGAAACCGTCGCGTAAAATACGGGAATCGTCACGATATTAGAAACCAAAAGTCCTGTTTTGTATCGAACCGATGCGGGACGCCATTTGTTCTCTATTTTTTTTTTTTGTATTACATTCTTCTGTTCTGTGTGAAATTGTTAAAAATAATGTATAACCAGTCCAATGGTTCAGTCTGGACCCTTAACTGGGGTGTGTAATGTCCTGAAGCTCGTCGAATAAAATAAATAAATTAATAAATAAGAAAAGGTCGAAGCCATTAGGGGGGGAGTTTAGAAAAAAAAAAAAAAAGAAAAAAAGAAAGTTAAAGTTATGCAGCTGTGTTATCTCTTTGTGAGTGTAATATTATGCACATAATAAAATTGCTGTGTTGTGTAGCGTACACAACATTGGGTATAATTTCACAACCAACGTTTCTTGCCATAACTTTAGCAAAGTTAATGCAAAAGACAGGGGGAGGTTGAGGTGTCACAGCAAAGATTACAGCACCAAGAACGACACGTAAAGCCGTGCAGTCAGGCAGGTCAGTCTACAGGATACACTCTTCTCTTTTCTTACTACAAATTTGCGTACAAAGCATTTTCAGCATGCGAGCGAACGAGCCGAGCCGAGCCGAACGCCGGCTAAGTCACGCGTACCAACGGGAGCCATTTAAAACTTGTTTGCGTCAGTGGAAAGCCAAGCGAAGCGAGTTTACATCATTTTTTTGGTGGATTTTGTGCAGGATTGATTTAGTAAAGACATAGCACCATGTGTCCCAAGAATGTTAACAAGGACGGTAGCAAGAAGAAAATAGAGTCGCTTTTCAGAAACAGTTGGGTTTTTAAAGCAACCGGTGCCAAGAGGAATCATAAATTAAGATTAAGTTACGTTTAATGTCTGTTTATTTCACATTTGATTTCATTAACATGTCTTCTCTACATGTTTTGATTGTTTTTACATGCAAAAAATATAATTATAATGTTGGAAACTGGTAATATTGGTAATATTTACCCTGCCTCTGAAACGGACTGAATTTGTATGCCGAGGTTCTGCTGTACTATGTTATTAATAATAATAATACATGCATACTATAGACGACTTTTTACAAATATCTTACAAGTCTAAACGGCTCATATGCATGTACGATAAAATGATAAAATAACATTCATGGTGTTCAAATCAAACCTAGGCTTGTGATAAAATTTCTCATGAATGAAGACATAAGACTAATTAATGAGTAATGAGCACCAAACAACAACCAGGGAGGTTCAGGAAGTTGCCAACCCTACAGGACTTCCCACAGTGTCTGCATGCTGCTATACTCGCTAGGTTAAACTAAAGCTAACTGGATCAAACAGTCTGAAATCAAACTTAAAAAATCTGCACTTGTACAAACAAACCAAAAACAAACAAAAAGCAATCTTTATGTCTTTATATTTATGTCAATAATAACTTTTGTCAATTTGACCTTTCTTTTCTAGCTAGCTAGTATTAGCCATTTCAATGACTGACCTACTGGAGGTTTAATGCATGACCACAAACCGCCCTGACTATAGTGAAGTTAGTGTGTTTCAGGCACTCTAGCCTGGTGAACGCACTTGTAGAGGAATGGCCTTTTTAGGAAAGACATCTTACCCTCTCTGAGTTTTGACATATTTTTCTAGCCACCGTAGGACCTAAATATACCGAGTCCTTCGGGACATAGTGTAACGTAACGTCTGCCCTCCATCCAGATCTTATTTAGACAAATCCTCCAGGACTGACAGATGGAAGAGGATGAGCTGAATCCCTTTATTATAGCCACTTATTATCACTTACACACTGTCACACACTCCACATGGATCTGGCTAGAACTGCTCAGAGTGAGAGAAGCTCTTACGCAATATGTGTATATCAAAGGGCAACTTAAATTACATTTTTACTTTTTTTTTCCTGCATGTTCTCCCCGTGCTTGGTGGGTTTCCTTCGGGTACTCTGGTTTTCTCCCACAGTCCACAGAAATGCAGACTTGTGTTCCCGAAATTGCCTGTAGTTTCTGAATGAGTGTGTGAATGTTGAACGGTGTGTGAACGGTCGTACGAGTGTGTATAAATACAATGGTCACCATTGTACAGGCTGTTCCTAGATGGATGGATGGAGTTACTGTATATGGCATGTGCTTAATCTTCACATGTCTTTGTGTTCTTGCTGTTAAATTCTGGATTCTGATTGGTCACAATGTCACGTTCAATCCTTTTCGTTCAATTTTAAAAAACAGCTCTGATTTTTCTAATGTTAACGTAAACGAAAAGCTTGGAAAATAAGCGCCTTTATTAACTCGCTATCAGTAACTCAACTTCCTCACACCATGATGACTGCTGATGATTGTTTTCCCGAAACTGGACACAGAGCGTTTTATTCCTTACATCAAATATTATCACGTACAGTATGACTCGATATGAAATTTAACCGGATGGAACTAGGCTGGTCGTAATGTACACCGCGGGTCGTGAGTAGAGGAAGACAGGACCTACTTCAACAGCAATAACAAAGCATCTCTCTCTCTCTATCCCGCTCGCTCTATCTTTCACTCTCTCTTTCGCTTTCCCGTCGCCCTGCATTTGATCTCTCGCTCTCGTTCTCGATGTGGGCCGCTGCACATACGGCGCCCCGGAGCCTCAGAAGCTGTCCCTCTGGCCCATCCTCAATGGACCCTCTGTATTCCCCCCTCACTCTCTCTCTCTCTCTCTCTCTCTCCCATCCTCTCCTTCCCTCCCATCCTTTATGACTCTTATCTGATTGCTTACTCTTCCACACCACCCGTCTCTCATTACAACTCTGTACGCACAAAGTTCCTCACGCAGTTCCTCCCGAAGTAACCTTACATACGCCTACACGCTGTGTCATAACTCTTGGCTCAGATAAAGGTCTTAATAACCAGCCATTAGCAAATATTCAATTATTCAGGAGAAAAATAAATGAAAGAAAGGGAGAGAGAGAGAGAGATAATGATCGATCCATAAGGGTTTAATAAGGGCAGAAAAACAGCAGCTCCAGAACCAGCTGTTGTTTTTTAACGGATTGAGGAACTCATAATCCGAGTCTGTGTTTTTCATTCTCTATCAGATTTTTTTTCTTTATTGCTTGTGATTTCAGAGCCAGGTTTAGTCAGAAAAAGAGAGAAAAACATTGCTAAAATTCCAGCGTCGCCAGAGAGGAAGTTTATCGACCACATCTCCAGTACAGCGCCTCACACAAACATGCACTCATATCGCTCACTCGCTCTCTCTCTCTCTCACACACACACACACAGAAGCTGAAAGGTTGGCTTGTCTACTGGCTGTCAGACCACACCTGTTCAGATCATATATAACATATCTGAAGCACCTTGTAGCACCTTAATTTAAAAAAAGGAAAATATATTTGCAAGCAACGATGATCGGGCCCAAGCACCTGCACCGTCGTTGCCTGGGCGCACCAGAAGGACACTGGGCACTGCATTTAAAGGGAAAATATCAACACCATTATGAAATAATATATAAGGAAGTTATTAGCCACTTTCTGTCCTATCGGCAGCAGATTCCAACCTGTCTGCTCGATGTCACTCAATGTGATGTCACTCAATATGATGCCAATTTTTGGTGTTGCATGTTTAAGGCCTCACAATGGCTGAACCGTTCGAGATATCAAAAATCACTTAGCAATTTTGCATCCTTAACGTCTTGAGATCATTTTGGCCCGGTTTGGTGGCGATCGTATAAATCCCCTAGGAGGAGTATATCAAATTCCATTGGGTTGCGTTTTTCAAACAACCCAAAATAACTGACTTCCTGTTGAGTAGAGTCCATGACATGCACAGAGACAGTTGTTCAGCTTGATGAGATCTAAATGTGTACCAGGTTTCGCATGTTTACATGCAAATGTGTATGAGCTATGCAGCAAAATCTCCAGTGAAGGGCCTGAGCCATGCCCCTGGCATCCTAATGGCAGCAGATTCCAACTGATTTTCATGTTTTTGAGCATGTTACGACCCCCAAGAATGCTGGAAAAAAAACATTATCCTTAGCAAAACAAATAGGGCCCTTTACACACCATGAATTCAAAGGGCTGTAGTCATAGTGCTTGGGCCCTAAATATGCCTTATCAGTTATAAGAAGTGTTTTGATAAATGATTAATGTTTTTGTTACCATCACAGATTTTATTTCCCGGCACAAACAGCACAAATGCAGAAGTGTTTCATTCCTCTAACATCTCAACAAATTCCCAACAACTACAGTTTTTAAAAATTATTTATCAAACATCACAACACCCTATTTTTTAAGTTACTGTATTTCCTGTTCTCACTCATGTCATAGCAGCTTTAAACAACCGTTCCCTCACCAGATAAAAAAACGGGATGTAGAGACGGTCAAGGCAATCTGCTAAAGTTCAAACCGAGAACCAGAATCAGGAAGAAGGGTGATTTAAAGTGATCTCGAACATGGCATGTTTGTTAGTGCCAGACGGGGTGGTCTGAGTATTTCTGAAACTGATGAAGTACTTGGATTCTCACACACAACCATCTCTAAGGTTTACTGAGGATGGTCTGAAAAACAGAAACTATCCAGTGAGGGCAGTTCTCTGGTTGAAAATGCCAAAGGTCAGAGGAGAATAGGCAGAATGGTTCAGGATAGACATAACAACACGTCGAACCTTGAAGCAGATGGGCTACAGAAGCAGAAGACCACACCGGGTGCCATACCAGTCAACTAAAAACAGGAAACTGAGGCTACAATGTGCGTAGGCTCACCAGAACTGGACAACAGAACACTGGAAATACGCTGCTGTACTGGCAAGGTGTACTTAATGAAGTGGCCGGTAAATGTATACAAGCTCTGTTACTGGTAAACTTTCTGAATACTACAGCAGCTTTTCTCGTTTAAAGACGAGGAACTTGTTGAGACCTCAAGGCCACTGATGTCAAATTGCGCAAGACAGGAACAGGAACTCAAAAGGGAGGAACATACAACCACCTCAGTGTTCGCTGTCAAACTCTTTCCGCCACAATACGTCTTTCAGCCCACTCACTGACTTGCGTTGCGAATTTTCATATCTGACATTCCAACGGCAAAACCGCAGCGGTGCCAAAAAAAGGTGCCCCCTTAAAAAAAAAACGTCCCCCTCTCAGGGGCTCCTCAGGGTGAAAAAGGGTTAGGAGCAAAAGAGGCGAACAGAAACGAGGGTTCACGATGAAGACGGGCCCAGGAGTGCTTTAAAACTCCGCTGAATTATTAAAGATCCTGGCTGAAATAGAAAGTCATGTTAGACCATGTTGGCAACAGGAACAAGCCATTATCGGAGAGAGGCCATTATGGGTATTAATAAATAAACACTGGAGTGTGCTGAAAGATATTACAAGCACATGAAGAGATGGGAGTGATGTGCGATTCCAGGCCACCTGGTTTGACAAAACAACATGTTGAATGATCATTATATGGTATTGATGCTGGTATCAGGCACCGATGCAACACTCATCAAGTCATATTCATTAATGTATAAAAAGCTTCTGTATTCGCATTCGATAGCATGTGAGAAAATGTATAGTGTATATGACGAAGCTAAAAGACAGACGAACTGAGGAGGTTAATCTCATAATTAACAAACCCTTGACCAAAGAGACTGACCAGGATTCAGACACAACGACTCACAGGTGTATCGATTTGCAGTGATAAAACTTATGATAAAAACTCATCAGTATCTTTCAGGGCAGTCGATATCAACATGTTAGCGCATTTGATTAAACTCAACGCATTACTATTTTTTTTACGCAAATGAATCATTTGACCAAGTTTGACCCTAATGGCTTCCCATAATCACAGCGCGGTTACCTGTCTGTGTGTCATAACGGCACGTTTAACACGGATAATGAGACGACTGAGGAAACGTCACCAGGTGCTGAACGGCAAGTTTCCTTATAAAAAGCTTCTAGATGGACGTTTGGATAAGTGCTCGAACGACCTTCAAGGGGAACTATTTTAACAAGAATATAGTAAATGTAAGGTGTGGGAGTGAAGGCTCACGTGGTGGCTAGGTGGTTGATTTTTGGATCTGAGACTCTAATTTAATATTTGTTAAATGTTAATGTTTGAGATATTATTAAAAAAAACGGTATAATCTGTTTCCTCTAACCAGTTCGTAATGCATTTCTTTATTCCAACATTGCACGTTTATAATCCAAGTCAATCAGGGTATTTTAAAATTGTGATTAATCACAGACTATGACTGCGATTAACTCGATTAAAAACTTTGAATTGATTCACAGCACTATTATCTATCTCTCTACTATAAGATTAGCTTTGGCACTTGGGCACTAATGCAACCACCACCATATTACTTCATTCATATCTCCAAAAAAACAGACTTAAAAAGAGCTAACTATCAGAATTCCTTTCTGAAACCGTCCTCCTTACGCCTTGATTCTCAGCATAGGTGTGGTAAGGTTACCTATTTTAAGATGTGAATGTGTGTATGACATAAATAAGCTCCTTGAGCTGCGAGACACAAACACAAAGCATTTTCTGTGTCCTGTCATATACACTGTGTGTGTGTGTGTGTGTTTGTGTGTGTGCATGTGTTTTTTTATCACACCATGCTGAATATAGTCTGTTACTCCCGATGGAATTTTTAATTCTCTTCCTGGCAGAGCACAACCCTGATACTGCAGTTCAAAAACATTGTTTATTTTCATATACTTCAATATGATATGATACTGTAAATCCACAATGTTATAACTGTATGACATGATAACTATGATATTATAACATCTGTTCATGCGAATTAGAACAAGACATCAACTTCAAGGTGCTGAGACACAATACATTTAGAACAATTGTCCAAAAACAGCGTAATCACTTACACCGATCAGCCACAACATTAACACATAACAATGATTATCAATTATACTCAAGTAAACTGGTGACAGGCTCATGGGCACCCAAGCCACATCATCTACACCTATGGAGACCAAAGGCCCGGTCCGATCCCACAGAAGGTAAGAACGAGGTAGAACAATTTACTGAAAAAAAGTCAATACTGTGAACCTATAACGCAAAATTCATATGTTTTTATTTTTTTCTATGTTTGTATTGCCTGGGGTTTAAACAAGTCAATCACTTTTCCACCCTAAAGTGACCTCATATAAGTAGAGCCCCTCCCCCTTGTTGCTCTGCTGGTCCCTGCAGGGGTGCGACTCAGCTGTAGCATAGACACTGAAACAGCATGTTTGGAGGAGGAGTGAAACAAAGAGAGACTGAGGTATAAAAATGGCAACAAATCTGAGTGGTATTTTAACTAGAGGTATGAGACCCGTGTTAACTTGAAGGAGTCAAATATGGGACCTTTAAGAATCGTGAAGTCTTGCCATCTCTTGGCATGTGTGTGTCTTTCCTTTGCTATGTATTAGACCCTGCTTTCTTTGTTTCATGGACTTCCCTTTGCACTTGTTTACTGGCAATAAACTTTGCCCTGAAGATTTCCTCTAAAATATAACATATCAGAACAAGTGCATTAGAATACACCTGTGATTTGTAAGAACCAATCGGGTTCCGGAATTCAGCGGCGACGAGGCGAGTGGAAGAGTTTACAGAGCAGTCATGCAGTCTCACTCGTGCCTGTCCAATCCAGGATGATGTGTTTGTCTCAGGTTCCCTCTGCAATGCACATTTTCATTTTTTTTCGTGCACCAGACACACTCCTTTAACAGCACGCACGGCTTCATAACGAGCTGATAGTTGAGTCAGCTGTATTACGGAGCCGCGATAACTGCTTTAATGTTGTGGGAAAACGAGATTCCAGACGCAGGACGAGTAAACAATGAGGAAGGAATGCGCTAACAGACCCGTAGACGGTGAGACAGCGTCTGAAGCTGAGATTATTAAATATGGAGCGAATTTCCTGTGATAATTCTAATCCTATCCCACAGCGGGTGCTGTAGAATTCTGGATTCTGATTGTGTCAGGAGATGTTGATGCATTTTCTATAACCGCAGCTCTAAAGGTGGGACAGATATAGTCCTGGATATATATGGATCGAAGGAGTCTCCAGATTTAGCGCCTTTGTAACTGCGAGAAAGTTTAAGTTTGAGTTTAGAATTTCCGTGAGGCCATTTCTTTATAAGGTGACAAGATTTTTTTGGATTATAATATTTAAGAGAGAGAGAGAGAGAGAGAGAGAGCACAGAAACAAAACTATTTCATAGATATTCCTCAACATCATATAAACTGATCGACTAAATCTAAATACAACACATAATTGCTGGAAAACCATAAATCCAGCCATCCATCCATCTGTAGTCCAACTGGGAATTGTGGAGGCCAATGGTGATTATCACTGTATTTATTCCAAATACCCACCATCATGGGCAGAACATGCCAACTCCATGCACACACAGGCGGGAATCAAACCCAGACCCTGGAGGTGCAAGGAGTCAATTCTAACCCCTAAGCCACGTGCCATGACATAAGAGGAATAAAGCACTAATCCGTGATTAGCATATCCAAAAGAGTTTTTCTTCCCTAAGTAACATACATCAGTTCAGCTTTTTAAGGAAATGAGGGTTGTTTGTGATTTAAGGTCCATTCCCACCACGTCTGTATGCTGACATTTTGGACATTTGAGGCTTCTAAGCATCTTAATATTACTCAGGCAGTTCTACAACATCGCTACTTATATTTACTAGACTCAGTTAGCAATAATTATATTTCAAACCATAAAGATTGTACTTGCTGGTTGTAAAGTTGGATATTTATGGTTCACTAGCATAAGTTCACATCGTTGACAGGAAAAGAGTTTGTAGAAATAGTTAAAAGGTTAAAGCGAAAAATAATCTGCTCAGCTTTAATGTCTATGAACATGATATTATTATTTCAGGTTGAAGTCCACGTACACGTCTGTCTGTCTGTCTGTCTGTCTGTCTGTACAGCAGAACTTTCTGTCTAACTTATTAATACAAAGAAATCACATTCCGTAAGGTTGAGTATTTACGCCTTGTTTACACTAAGTTGTCCTTTTTTCTTGGTCAGACAAATCCACTCCCTGCTCGGTAATCGGAGAGAGAATCACAGATGAGAAATGTGTTTGTCTTAAAAAAGTTTTGTCTTAAAACGACTCCAGCGTGTTAAAATCCACTTCAGCGCTGTTATTTCAGCCAAAGTGAAAATATGAACGAATCCCAGTAAAAATATTCACTTTATCTTTTCTAATTAATATCTATTGGTGCAGGTGTTTGTTTACATTGAGACAGTAGCGCGTTAGCATCTTATTTTAAAGTAGATTATTAAATCTGGCACATAACTGTTCATAACGTCGCTTTTACTCAACATGTTGATTTCACTGATGGTGCAGGTTAAACTTCAGGCAGAAATCTAAGTACTGAAGAAGTTTCATTACATTCTGTCCAGCGCTTGACTTAAGACACGTCCACATGCTCAATACGCTGTCAAAACTTGCGGTTTATAATCCAGGACTCATAACTGCTCATAACTTCACAACATTTTGATCTAATTCATGGCGCCGGTTTAACTTCGAGCAAATACTGAAGGACTGGCTAAGTTTCATTAAATTCTGTCCACAGACAGACATACAGACATAAATTTCTCTGAGACTGGTTTCAGGTCCTCCAATGTATGAAACGTAAAGATTTCACTGAAAGAGCGAGTTCTGACCGATGTACAGATAAAACCTTTCTGATATACAGTATATAGATATAGATTACAGCCTCATGAAGTTTTACTCGCTCAGACTGGCTTATACACTCAAAAGGGTACTAAAGGGGTACATTAGTTTGTTAGCTGCTACACCTTATGTAGCTTCACTCTGCACTATGCACCTGGACAGGTAAAGCTTTACCCTAAAAAAAAATTTAAAAAAACAATCTAAATAATCATAACTAATCATAATCTAATACCTATGTTATTGTAAAGGTACACATGCCCAGGTGCCAGTAGCAGTGATGCCCCAGTGGCAATGCAAGGTGCAGTTTAGGACCTGATTTCCCCCCTTACAGTATATATATATATATATATATATATATATATGTGTACTGTATATTGCTGAGTCATTTAGACGCAACGTGCGCATCTCCTCCACGCGCGCGCCGCGCTCGCACGCACGCCCACGAGAACACGCGCACGCACTTACCTTCGCGTCGCCGGCGTCATCATCGCGGGTCTCACTCAGGTCCGCGGCGCGCTCGTCCTCGCCGATCTTGGCGTCCTGCTGCGCGGATGTGCTCGCTCCCATCCCGGAGGAAACAACAAACAAACAAACAAACAAACAAGCAAACAAACCGAAATAAAACTGAGCGGACTGTGTGTGTGTGTGTGTGTGTGTGTGTGATAGCGCGCAGCAGTGGAGATGAGCGGCAGTGCGGGAGGTTCACGCGCAGAGTGAAGCAGCAGCGCTGTGAAGGGCGTCAGGATTCTGGAAGGATGAAGTCGGCTGTGTCCGCAATCACCTTCTTCAGGGCGCCTCCTCCCTCACAGACCCGCCTCGCAGCATCAACAACTGGAGACACACACACACACACACCTACATACACACACACTGGCTCCAGGCTCGGGCTTCGTCCCAAACCGCACTACACAGTACACAGTACCCTACACCATCAGGTCACTACCGGTACCGGACTGATCCATGCCATCACACCATCCAGCGCGGTTTTGGGACGGATCCTAAAAAAAAGAGTCATTTACAATTATTCGATTCTTTCGAGTAAATTTAGCTGATTTTTGATTTACATGATTTTCAGTTTCACTAATCAGCAGTTAATTATAGGGGGAAAAAAGCACAGAGATGTTGAGGGATACAACTGACATTAAGGGGAAGGAGGTGATCTCTGTAAATTAAAAAAGGTTTTGTCTGTACATTGGGTCAGAACCCGCTCTTTCAATCATAGCTTTATGTTTTGTACATTGGAGGACCAGAAACCTCAGAAAAAATTCTGTCTGTATGTCTGTCTGTTTGTATGACTGTATGTATGTCTGTCTGTCTGCATGTTTGTCTGTCTGTATGTCTGTATGACTGTCAGTCTATCTGTATGTCTGTATATATGTCTTTCTTTCTGTATATATGGCTGTATGTCTCTGTCTGTTTGAATGTATGTCTGTGTGTCTGTCTGTCTGTATGACTGTATGTCTGTCTGTCTGTCTGCATGTTTGTCTGTCTGCATGTTTGTCTGTCTGTCTGTCTGTATGACTGTCTGTCTGTCAGTCTATCTGTATGTCTGTATATATGTCTTTCTTTCTGTATATATGGCTGTATGTCTCTGTCTGTTTGTATGTATGTCTGTGTGTCTGTCTGTATGACTGTATGTATGTCTGTTTGTAACTATGTATGTCTGTAGATCTGTATGTGTATGTATATCTGAATGTATGTATATGTCTCTCTGTCTGTATGTTTGTCTGTATTTCTGTCTGTCTGTATATCTGTGTGTATGTCTGTGTGTCAGGCTGTATGTCTATATGTATGTCTGTCTATCTGTCTGTCTGTATGTACTGTATGTCTGTTTGTCTATATGACTCTATGTAGGTCTGTATGTATGTTTGTCTGTCTGTATGATTGTCTGTCTGTCTGTTTGTATGTCTGTCTGTCTGTATGACTGTATGTATGTTTGTAACTATGCACGTCTGTAGATCTGTATAAATGTCTGTCTGCATGTCTGTCTTTCTGTATGTATATCTGAATGTATGTATATATGTCTGTCTGTATGTTTGTCTGTATCTCTGTCTAAGTTTGTCTGTATTTATGTCTGTCTGTATATCTGCGTGTCTGTCTGTCTGTATGTTTGCCTGCCTGTATTTGTGTCTGTCTGTCCGTCTGTCTATCTGTCTGTCACAGACGTCACAGCATCATGCAAAACCTTCTGGACAGAATTTATTGAAACCTGCTCTTATCAATTCAATTCAATTTTATTTATATAGCCCTTTTAACAGTGGTCATTGTTGCAAAGTAGCTTTAGAAAATCAAAAGAAAATGTGTATGAATTAAAATGCTCAGATTGTCCCTGATGAGCAAACCGAGTGCGACGATAACAAGAAAAAAAACTCAGTTAGATCACAGTAGGGGGAAACCTTGTGAGGAACCAGACTGAACAGGGAACACATCCTCATTTGGGTGATAACAAATAGCAGGAATTGTTCAGTCTGCCTGTCTGGCTGTCTGTCCGTCTGAATATCTGTCAGTATATCTGTACGTCTGTCTGTCCGTAAGCCTGTAAGTCTGTACATCTGTTTGTATGTATGTATGTCTGTCTGTCTGTCACAGATTTTGTCACAGCATCACACAAAACTGGCTGGACAGAATTTAATGAAACCTGCTTTTATCAATCCCATCAGTTCCTACAGAAAGGCAATCAATCCAGTCCGCTCTTACAGAAAACCAATTAATCGTAAACCTCACCCACACCTACAAAAAGCGGATCAATCCCAAACGCTCCTCCAGGAAGGTGATAATTCCCATTCTCACTTTTATTTGTCTCTCCTTTCCTTCCTTTTCTCTTCAATTCCCCTTTCGCTGTCCTATGTTTGATATTTTTTTTTGCATTTTTTATCAATCTTTTTTTTAAAGAAGTCTTTAACTTTTTTCTCTTATGCCCTATATTTCCAAACTGTTTCTTTTCATTCAAACTTGCTCGCTTTGTCATTCTTGCTCTCTTTTATTTACTTCATCTTTCCCGCCAATATTTCTTCCTTTTATCTTCCATTCCATCTGCAATTCTAACAGCACTGTGTACTGCATTTCCTTCCGCTGTATATTTATGCCCATTCATTTGGCCAACACATTTATCCAAAGCGACTGACACTGAGGCAGAATCCAGACTAATCACAACTCAGGGTTCAGAGATTTTCTCTCAAACTCTCTAGCAGAACTGAGAGTGAAGTTCTCCTCACTGATCCTCCACTGGCCCAAATAAACCAGTGTTAATCACCAGGAACCATAAACACATTTTATGGTACACGGCTCTTTATTATTTGCAGTACAGCTTTTTTTTGCCCTTTTTTTATATTACTATATGACTGTTCAGAGATTCTGACATATCTTACATACGTGGAGTGTAAAAGGATCCAGTGTTACACGCACACACCACGGCATGGCTTTCCTGGAAAACTGACGTCTGGAGAAATCCCTGTGCGCTCATCAAGACGTCAATGCTGACCAGGTTACTGATAGATAAATCAGATTACGTGTGATGTTCAATGGAATAGCAATTTAGCCCCAAAAAAACACTATCTAAATCTGTTGCCTCTAGATGGAAGGCATCTCGCCAGGTTCCTGCCAAAAATGACAAAACTAGTCACCTAGCAGAAGAAATATTATAATAAAGAACAGATTCGGGGTCTGGATTATAACCTGTAGGTCGGGTGATTTCTGGCTGCTCCTCCACACACCAGGTACAGCTTCTCATCAAAGCATATTTCCGCAGGGGTGTGTGCAAGTGATGGATCGATAGAGAAAATTCTGATCAACACAAAGGCTCGTGGGAAGAAATACGGGACTGCGTTTCAGATACTACACTCTGATCCAGCACCATATATTCACTGCACTTGCTGAATCGTCAAACCTGATTGGTCAGAAGGTGTTGATTAATTTTCTCACAAGTATCCAGGAGGTCCATGAAAATCACCACAGACCTCTCAATACGATATCACGATATCTAGGTGCCAATTAGATTCGTGTTGTGATTCTGTAAGCAAATGAAAGAAGTAAAATTTTTGAATTAAATTACAAAAAACTATTTTCTATGATATAAATTTTTTATACGCCTCTCACATACACAGATTCTTTTATACACCTCTCAAATTGCTATGTCCCGAATTAAAACCAAAGTGCAACACAAGCCTACCCAAAAAGAAATCTGTAAAAAAAAATTTACATCAGTCGCCTGGCCTGGCCTCCTCGCGCTGATGAATCGTGGCTCTCCAGTAGCACAGCAGGAAGTTCAGGATGTGGGTCTTGTGCTTGCGGAAACAAAAAGTCAGTGCAGGACTGCTCCGCCGGTCAGCGCATTACAGCCGACTTGTAGTGACAGAGGGAGCGAGTAAATACTGAAAAGGTGTGAAAAGCAGACTGCTGTCCTGCGTAGGGTTTTAAGAGGCAGCAGGCTTTATCCTTCGATAAGAAAGAAACGTCAGAGCTTTTTAAAGAAAGGGATTGTGTATATGAATAGAATGTTCTTGTTTGGAGTGAAAACAATCGCCTGGTCATGACGTACGTCTTTATACACATATATTACAGCAAAACACAGTATGTGAATGAAGTTCCTCTTGGGTTGTTTGCTAAACACATTGAAATGTAATATAATGTAACGGTATGTAAAAACTAAAATTAGCTAAAGCTAAGATTTTGGCCAGTCTTGTCTGCTGTTTAACTGATTTTGTACTTAATTCTTTCTGAATATATATGACATGGTCTCCTAAAAGGTGCATTCACCTGTGTTGTGCCTCAGGGCCTCATTCTTGGCCCCATTTTATTTTCCCATTATATGCTTTAACTCTTTATTTTAATTAGATTTTACACATACTGTGGTGACACAAAGTAGACAGGCAAATCTGATCTGACCAAACCTGCCTTCTGTCAGTCGTAGGCACAGTGGGGACATCGTGTCTTGTGACGGCTAGTTTTAGAGCTTTAAGTGCCAGGATGGAATCAGTTGTAAGTGAAAATAATTCGTTTCATGTAATATATATATGTATTGTACAGCTCTGGAAAAAAATAAGAGAGCACTGCAAATTAATCCAGAAAACTTCTGCAATGTAATCAAGAGGAAGATGGAGGGTCACAAACTATCAAATAAAGCTGAGCTTTTTTGCATAAAGAGTGGTATAAAGTTACCCAACAGCAATGTGAAAAACTGGTGCGGAGACAAAACACATGAAAGCTGTAACTGCAAATCAGGGTTATTATTCCACCAAAGACTGATTTCTTAATGTTATTTAGCCAAAGCATTAACATAAGAAACTCATAAGAAACATAAGAAACTCATTATTTTGCAGAGCTCGCTTATTTTTTTCTACAGAGCCGTGTATATAAAATCCTTCTATAGCACGTCTTTAGTTATCGAAGCTCTCTCCATAGGGATCCACACCTCCTTACAGCACAATTTCAGATCTTTTTTCACCTTAGCGTTTCATTGCTAATCACCGTGAGAGTGTGTGTGAGCCATGGCAAGCCCTGATACATCATAGTGATTTGTAGCAAAAGTTGTGAACTAGTCTTTAATGGCACAAGTGCCAAACATCAAGCTTTAAACACGACCCAAAAACAAAGCTAACGGATTATTCTGTATTTATTTTCATAAGACATACAAAAGCATGTCATGGCAGCAGCAAAGGTAATGACAGCAGTTGTGTAACGACAGTAGTGTTAGCAGGAGAACAAACCATATATCATAACCATCCAAAACCAGTTTAGATTAAATTCAGACAGGAATGTTTTTTTTTTTTGGTGTAATTTAAATGTTCTTAAGTGGAATGCTGGAATATGGCCGTGCCATCAGGGAGGAATGTTGAAAGATGTGATAAGCTGGTCATTCAGTACATTCAGGTCGTCAGCTAACTTTATTTTATTGCCACATACGGTCAAGCAGGGTCAATCAGACTCCTTAGTTGGTTTCTTTGCTTGATATAAACCTTTCTGATATAAACAGCAACTTTTTTTTTTTTTTTGGCCAGGAAGTGTACGTGTAAATAATCCAATAAAACAGAGAAAACTAAAAAGGTTAAAAGAAAGTAAAAATACTGTAAAAGCAAACTGCAGTGAAATCTGAAACCTAAACATGAATGAAGTTCCTAAAGAACAAACAAACAAATAAAAACCTAGAGTTCTGCTTGTTTTTTGCAAATATGTAAATAATGCATGAAAAAGCTACAGGCGATGATCAGATATATTTGAAATATCCGTTGGTCGTCTATTCGTTATAAAGGCAGGAACGGGTTGCCCGCCTCAGTTTGCTCACTCCATCACCATCAACCTACATGAGACAACTACGGGAGAAGAAAGAGAAAAAGTGACATTAAATTAAAATGAGTGACGTTAACCTAGAGCACTTGAAATGATGTTTAAGGTGTATTTCGCACCTGTTGAGAGCGCGGGTGTGTGTATGGGTCATGTGGATGATTAAAACAGCCCCGAGATCTCCTCGGTTACGGGGTCAAGGTCGATGTCGTAGAAACAGGGTCGCGTCGGGAGGCCTGGCATGGTGCTCATCTGCGGGACACGGATCAGAACATCAAGAGAAGATTAAGTGTTGAACATGATCACTCAGATTTCTCTCAGTGATCTGCACACACACACACACACACACAGACACACATACAACACACGGGGTGGTGTGATGAGTCACTGCTACCACTCTGTATAGCGGTTCCTCGGCATACGAACTTTGTCTCGGCATATGAAGCCTTTTCAGCATACGAGCAAACAAACCGATTTTTTTGTGTGTGTGTTTTTTTCATTTTGTGTAAGATTTAGTGAAGACGTAGCACGAGGAATGTTATCAAGGATGGTAGCAGGAAGAAAAGGGAGCCACTTTCAGTTTGGTTTTTAAAGCAGCCATTTCCAAGAGGAATCATAAATTAAGGTTAAGTGAAGTTTAATGTCTATTTATTCCATATTTTACTTCATTTACATGTCTTTTCTAAATGTTTTCATTGTTTTTATATGAAAAAAATATGATTATGGTGATGGAAATTGGTAATATTTGGAATATTTTTGAGCGGCTGGAACGGATTATCTGCATTTACATTATTTCCTATGGGAAAATGCGTTTCACAATATGAAATTCCACTTCCACTCACCTCTGAGACGGATTAAATTCGTATGCCGAGGTACCGCAGTAGTTTATCACCTTGGTATAACACTTTTATTACCCCTAAACCACAGGGATTAATTTACCAAAGAACAAAATGGCTGTTTGCAAAATAAGTTCCTTCCTGTTCTCACAGTTGCCATAGAGAGTTTGCAGCGAGTCTCTTCTCCACTCTCTACCGAGGGTGTTTTCTGTATGTTTTCAGGATATGTTGTGAATATAAAGATTCTGCCAGATTCTGGCCACACTGTAACACTCGCACAACCTCGCATTCCAGTCTTCACTAACGTCCTTCATTAACTCAGACAAATTAACTGAAAAAAAACAAACAAACAAACAAAAAAAAAACGTATACGATTATTGACCTGAACAGGTCTGACACAAGAAAAGCTCGGCAAGTCGACAACCTTTTAACGTCATGTCGTTTGTCGAGCAGAAGAGCTGAAGTTGTTCCAACAAGACAAAAAAAGGTCAGATGCACACAACCGGTCATTGATTACCGTTGATTTCAGTATTACACACAGAGACACCCGAGACAGCTTGAATGCATTCAGCACCACTGTATACCGCGATGAATCATAATATAAATGTCTTAAATGTCCAGATTTAGCCAAAATTTAAAAAGACTTTGATTTAAAGGGCACCCATAATGAAAAAATTCATTTCTAGCCATGTTTAGACAGTCAGACATTCAGACGGGTCTAAAGTGATGGGGATGAGGGAAAAAAAATTCCATGGCAGCTTTTTGTATTTGTAAATCAGATTTCCCTCCCTAATGTGACCTCATATAAAAATAGTTAGCCGTGTTTACTTGCTAGAGCAAAAAAGCTTCTTCTTTGTCTTTCCTTTTCAGCGAATCATCTGCCTCCATCTAACCCTCTCGTCTGCATCCTCTTCTCTCACCCCAACTAACTTCATGTCCTCTCTCACTACATCCATAGATCTCCTCTCTGGTCTTCCTCTAGACCTCCTGCCTGGCAGTTCCAACCTCAGCATCCTTCTACCGATATCTTCACAATCTCTCCAAAACATCTAACATGGGTTGTCCCTCTGATGGACTCTTGATCCTATCCATCTTGGTCACTCCCAAAGAGAACCTCAACATCTTCAGCTCTGCCTCATGTCTTTTCTTCAGTGCCACTGTCTCTACTGTCTCATCGCTTTTCTCAAAAGAGCAAAGAACCCAAATCACGTACTCTACATGAACCTGTTTATTCGAATATTTACAGTCACTTCTGATCCATCTTCCTGGATGCACGGCATAAAAATAACAAGATGGCCAATTCTGTTCATCCTACAATGCATTATGTTTAGATGTGACCTTGTAAGCTGTGTATTTAAGCAGGGAGGCCGATCACAGACCTCTGAAAAATCTTTTCCCACAATGAGAAAACACATCACTCCTTCTTTTCATCCTAATTAATAAAATGCATGCATTGATGATCAACGTGAGAGAGTATTTTTATTATAATGGATGTTGCATGTGCCAGGGTGTAGGTGTATGTCTTAAGGCTAGGTTGAGAACCGTGTTACTGGGTGCGACACACATTTTTTTGCTGTTTTCCAGGGCAACCTTGAAGTTGCATCACCCTAACTGGAATCCGTCTAATTAACATGACGTAACATACTGTAGAATGTGAAAAGCTGTAAATGTTCCTGCGCCGCTGATGTCTTTCAGTCCGAAGAATCCAGCCTATTGTTTGTTTTTACTTATCATTTGTCCATAAAAAAAACCTGAACTCTGAACCAGGTTATCAGTTTCTCATGTGATTATATAAAAACAAGGTCAAAATACAACAAACTGTATTCAGCTGACTGATAACACGTGCAGCCTGGGCCGAGCAGAAATAACCGTCATTAAATAAACTCTTGAGCCCCGTCTCAACTTCGTCATATTTTGCTGCTTCCAAAGTTCTAGACCTTCTTGTAGTTTTTTTTTTTTTAAATATAGTCTTGAGGAACAGCTGTCCAGGCTTCCTGAAGGACTTTTTTGCTTCTCTAGTCTTTAACGCTCAAGGAATGTTTTTTTTGTTTGTTTGTTGAATCATTTAATCATAAAATAGTATCTTATTTAAGGAATGAACTAGTGAGAAACAGGTGCAGATGATCAGTATGATGCTGATGCTGAAGTTTGGAACAGAAGGACGAGAGGGGGAATGAGGTCACTGCTCAGGTTGTTACATAAACAAGCGGGTTTAGGCACTTTGCAGCCTTTTACAGTTTTTTTTCTTTTATTTGATGTACATCATTTAATTAGATTTAATTTAATATAAAGAAATGAGTGAATGAGGGGGAGGATCAAGGCTCAAGTGCCTACAAAACAAGGGACAACAGAGATTTACACATAATTCTCACATTTCCTATTGTATTCTACTGCATTTCTCGAAGACTGGTTTCAGAATCTTTGCAGGAAACATGAAGGTTTGACTAGAAAGGAAACACAAGCGTTTCCGCACCATTTCGATGGACTGCAGCAGTTCCACCACACACCTGCCTTCGGTTCTTCTCCAAAATGTAGCCACACCAGAGTATCATTTCCTAAAATAAAGTTAAGGCAGAGGAACTCGAGAGATCTGCACAGAAGCCCTGACTGAACTGGAGACTCCTCGACATCCTGACAAGCTCTTGTAGCCAAACGACTATAAATCCCAACAGCCAGACGCCAACATCTTAGTGGAGAGCTTTATTCCTAAAAGGAGGAGTAAATCTTTGTGGAATGGGTTGTGCGATGTATTGATGAATTCTTACAGTAAGGGCAAGGTGTTAAAATATGTTACAGGAAAAAAAGCAAGTCCATGCGTTGTGTCTTAAGAGCAATTAAGCGATTAAATATGCCATTAGTCTAAAAAACAATTCTGCACAGTTTCTCTCTCCTCATCCGAGAATTGCCTCCTCCGTTCCCCGTCATGTTTCTGATCTTTATTGATTCAGTCGCAACAGAAACGGAGAAGACAATTATCTTCAAAGGCTTATCTCTCATTCCTAATGACATGGAGACTGTTTACAGGCTCATTAGTGTAAACGAGCTCGGGGGAGGGGCTGGGTTAACGAGCAATTTCCTGCCAGGAGACACCGCGCCTCCACCATTTCTGCGTTTCTCCAGGACACAGGTTAAAAATAAACGAATCAGGCAGGAGAATTAGGGCCCGTGTATGATGAAAGGGATTCGGGTAGAGGAACTCGGACGTGTTTTGCATTCGGACGTCACAGAGTGCGAGACGTTTCCTCCGTGATTAGAGTAACGCCGAGGAGCAAGGACATCGGACGTAAGGATTTCTATCATCTTGAGCGATTTCGTGGCTTAGTCAGGGGTTATGCAGACTGTGGAGTCACCTGATGAAGCCGTAAAATCATCTCAATTCATTCACTGTGCATTTTAAGCATAATTTTTCCCTACACTGCAAATCCTTCTTGTGGTTCCGATCCTAATCTACGGTTAACATTTAGATTCACTTCCTGCATCCATTAAGGCTCTTAACTGCAATTTCTTTTCTAGCAATAGCCAGCATGTTTACATTTGGTAAAAACAAGTCAATTTCAATCCTTTAAAAGACTCTCTATAAACACACAAGAGGCAGAGACACACGCCTGATTTCTGCTTACAGCCCGCTGCGCCGCGAGATCATTTCGAGCAGAAGTATTCAGGATGGAGCTCAGCATGTAGCGTCGGAGACAATTACCATGAAGCAAAGAGTAAAAAAAATAAAACAATGGTGGAACTGTTCATGAAGTCTGAGCTCGAGCTCTAATCTGGAAGACGGAAACACACGGAAAAGCTCTTTTATGGCGTGAGACAATGCGCTATTGTGTGGAGACGTAAATAAGGAGATGATGTTAAAATAATAAATCATTTGGCATTGAGTGCTAGAAAGACAGGATGGAGTGGGGTCTGTACTTAGAAACAGAAACCCAAACGCACACACAACATCCCAGGAGTAAATTATATATTAAATGATTTAATTTAAATAATTTTATGGTGATTACTTCAAGAACCAGTTTCCATTGTCAAAAACATAGAGACACACGCAGCGCCCCGTCACTCAGCGGGAACTGCACCGAACCCCTACTACGGCCCTTGCGGGTAGTGGGTCCACACCACCCATCCACTTTGTTTTTTCAGACTGGGCCCGACCGGGTTTTGTGGGCACCAGGCACCCGCTGGCAAACTCCAAGGTTGCCCCAGTTCTGGCTCCAGGGGCAGGTCCAGGGTATCAGATGTTTTGTCACTCTTATTTATAGTGGCTTTTATGGATCATGTCTGTCTGGATCTTAACCCCAGACCTGTTCAACTTGGGAGGTCCCACCTGGAGCATTTACCTCAAGACGACATACCCCTGGGGATCCATTAGAGAACACAAATGACAAAGACTGAACCTATCACAAGTGGAGGTGTTTAGGTACCTTCGAAAAGGAGATCGCGAGATTGACTGTACAGTAGGTTGGTTCTACTGTAGTTTCTGCATTGATGCAGTTGCTGTACCGAACCTTGGGTGGTGAAGAGGGAGCTGAACAACGAGGCGAAACTCTCGATTAACCATTCGGTCAACGTCCCTACCATCACCTATGGTCATGAACTTTGGGTAATAACAGAGGAACAAGATCATGAAAAAAAAAACAAGTGGTTGAAGTCGAAGTGTCCTTCGCAGGGTGGTTGGACTTCCTCTCCCAGATCGGGTGAGAAGTTTGTTAATCCAGAATCAGCTCAGTGCAAACCTGCTTCTCCACAGCAAGAAGAGCCAGTTGAGGTGCTTTGGACAGCTGGTAAGATCATCACCTGGATGACTTTCCGTTTGAGGTGCACCAGGCACGGCAAGATAGGACACGCTGGAGGGATTATATCACGGATCTGGGCGGACCTGGGGAGGGGTTAGTGGTCCCCCAGGAGGTGCTGGAGGAAGTTGTTGGAGACGTCTCGGGATCGCTGCTTCTCCTGCCACGACCGTGACCCTGAACTGAACTAAGCGCTATAGATGATGGATGAATGGATAAATGGATGATTATTTCATTACAAGAAGGAAATGTCAGCTTAATCTCCAAAGAAAATTTCTCTGCTTTTCCAGTCTTGACAATTATATAGTTAAACTACAAACAATATAATAAATGAATTCAGTTAAATGTTTCGGATGCTATTTATTGTTTTTATATTTAATATGTAGTTGTTTCTTTTTCTGTATTTTAACATGAATATGAATAGATGGGGTATACCGAGGTGGCCAAAAGTATTAAAATAACGCGCCACGTATTCTACTGGAGTTCTCCCTGTACACAAAACAGGTGATGTCACCAATGAGACTTTTACTTTCTGAAGCTGTGGTGTCCACGTCTGAAAAATGGCAAAACCAGAGAAGTCTCAAGTGAATTGTGAACTTCAGGGGCAAATCTTTGTACATGATCTTCACATGGATTGAGGAAGTGACTCCAGAGTACTGCAGACTCACGCCCAACCGGATCCAGCGGGTTTCCAAAAAAATAAAAAGAAATAAAAAAATTGATACTAATTATTTGCATGAACTTAGTTTTCTTTCTTTTTTTCCCCTTTTATTATTAAAACACTGAACTTCTCTTTTGGCTCAATACTTTTGGAGGTGAAGTGAAACAGGTGTAATATCATCCACAGTGATGTAAATCACAGAGTGTGTTGAACTTCTACAACGGCTCGCGTGTGGCACTCTGACGTGACCGTTTCACCGATTTCGGGCGTGTTCCGGTACGTCTGTTCTCGTGGACAGAGATAATGAAACCTCCTGGAAGCGGAAGTCCTCGAGTCGCTCATTGTTCTCCGACTCGACTCGACTCGACCCTCCCTCACATATCTGAGGCCTGACATCATCCACTTACATCCTCAATCTCAGGCCTCCCTTCTCTCTCTCTCTCGATCACACAAACACATAATACTGCATAGTGACACACGTGCACACACTCTATTTCACACAAGACTTTCTTTTCCGTACTATATCTCTCAACATTGAACCTGTACACAACACAGAAAAAAAACAACAACACGGCTCTCTGTATAATCCACCACTCGCAGCTTGATGTGCATCTGGTTCTTTTCCAGTCGTTTAAATCTGATTAAAGACGTCCATTTTGTAACAGAATTATACTTTATTACATCAACACTAAACAATGGACAACCACACAGCCACACACACACACACACATATATACACACATGCACAGCTTATCACATGATTACGAGCTAAAAATAAAACATGGGAATGAATTCCATTCAATATATTTTGTACAGTTCACATCCCTAAGGAGGGACAGCGACACAAACAGTATGAGAAGAAGGGATGGGACTCACAGGGGTCACCTGATACCATATAATCATAATACTTACGTGTCGGGTAAATTTGTATTGCGATTCTTTAAATATCATGATTATATGAAGATTATATTCAGATCTGATATAATTTTTTTTTCTGATTCTGTAACAATTCTAAAGAAACATCCTGCCAATGTGTGAATAGTTTAGAGTGCACCTCCTGTAGGATTATAGAGGAACTGCAGAATTTTAATTTTTAAATGATTTTGGATTCAGTGTATTGCTACATAAAATAATCGCTATATATAATCTACCAATATTTCTAATGAAAAGTGTGAAAAATTTATAAAACATCCAGAATTACTGGCACCCTTCGTGACAACAAGTCGAATCCGGTACAGTATAGTAGTGTGATGACTGACATATTGAGCTTTGTCCAGCTGCGTACAGTATATGAAATTAAAAAACATGAATGAACATCAAAAGTCGGAGATCATTATGCAGTAAAACCTAAACTTATTAAAAATGTGCTACTGGTCTCATCAGTCTCATGCATCTTCTTCAACAGTTGGAATCCAGTAGGTTACATTACCGCCACCTCTAGGACTCATTCTTCCTCATCTGCCCCGCATCTTAAAGCTGATTTTCCAGACCAGCCTTCCTTAAAACGCCTAATGCCTTAAAAAGTACATTTGTTAATTTGTGCATAATATATATATATTTGGACATACGTACTATTCAAACTATAATAATACTATAAAGTGCAAATTATTTATATTTCTTAATGACTATTGATACTAAAATCAATTCTAGAAGCATATGACCTGTAAAAATTGTTGCTTAAAAAAAAAAAGAGATGGTTTTTTGTAAAATCTTAAAAAGAAAAATAAATCTGTAGTGTCCGTAACCATGTCTAATTCATGTTGCAGTACCTTAACAATTCAGTGTTTTAGAATAATACACTTTTTCAAGTTTATTTATTTTCATGTGAAATATAAATCGGCCGAGTTGTTCATCTAAATGACAGTTAAGACCGTTGAAAGATTTGAATTCAAAAAAGTTCCGGATTCTAAAACATAAAAGGGCATGAAATTGTATTTAGCAAACAAGTTTCTTTTTATCTGATAAAAATATAAATGTGTATGAATATTTACAAAAAAATGAAGCATGGATCGGAAGATAAAAGGCACTAAGTGTTATGAAAAATAGTGTTATATGATCTGATCTGAAAGTTCACTTTTTCACGTAGGTGAGACACTTTTAGCACCGATATCATGTTTTGTCCGTATGGTAATGTCCCTACATGCAGCTCAAATTTGGATTCAATCTTCCTAAAAGCTGAGACACAATCTTCTTCCTAATACCAGTTTGCCAAACTGCTAACCTTGTCTTTAATGTATTCCCAGGACAGAGATAGAGAGAGAAAATAAATTCACCAGCTCATACCTTTGTAGAAACCCTGCTTGAACATTTGCCTAATTTTATTATTTAGTATCATGACCTCTTAAAAGAATTCCTCAAAATATATCAGCTTGTTATGCTTCATACTCAACCTTCATCGAATATCCCAGTTCGCTTGAAAGTGATTCCGTACTAAGCAAATCTTATCCAACTCATTGCATTCAACTGTCAGAAACCTTTTTTTCGTTCACACAACCTTTTTTTTACGAGTCTTTGGAGATGCGCACCCTTACAATGTACAAAGTGTTAAAACGAGGGGCGTGGCTTGTTGTCAAGGCAACCAAGGAAAAGCTACCACACACTAAAGCACCAAGCTGATCTTGCGGACTCTCAAACTTTTAATTCAAATTGCAGAGCGTCAAAATGCAGCATTGCATGGAGGTTAAAATTTTACATATATATTACGCTTAAAAAAAGTTTGAACCCATGAAAAATGACTTCCTATGGATTTAACACTATGGCTCTCTCTTAAATTATCTCTCGCAGACAAAACAACAAACCAGCAGTCTTCCTGTCTGAGTTACAGCTCAGCTAATTAAATAAATTGCTATAAAGTGAGCACGGCACGAGAACGAAACGTCAGGAAGCTGAACCGCAGCCAATTCTGGGAAACGCAAGCTGCTTCGTTTCCTTTCGCCAACGAACAAACGGCAGCATCACATGGAGTGTTTAAAATGTTTGAATGTTTAAAAAAAAAAAAAGATAAAGGAGTGAGGAAAAAAATCTAAACAATCCATGAAACGATGAAGATTCCAGTCATGCCGAGGGTCTGAATGGAGGGACGGAGATGCCGGAGGTCTTTCAGCTGCGTTTGAGGAAAGCAGGACAGTGTCCCCGATGTCTTAATGTTATAAAGGTACACAGTCACTCCAGAGTCATGGGATTTAAAGCGGACACAGAAAACACAGGATGTTGTTTTTAAAAAGTGTTCCGGACCCTAATCTCCCTTAATAAAGGTTCATTAAAATGTCATAACCTGAACGATAAAGCTTGATGGAGCGAGACCCGCTAATATCTCTCCTATTAGGAGCAAAAACACGCGCATTTTAGAGATCACAAGTTTAACAATAACAACCGACGAAAGAGCCAGGACGGATAATACGGATGCTTTTAAAAGTAAGGATGAAGAACAAAAAAGACAACATTTAGTCCACAAAACTCCCATGTTGTTATTGCCACATCCCCCATACAGTCCTGAACTCGCTCCAAGGCCATTAAAGGAGTTCCTGGGAGGCCAGCGTTTCAGGTGGGAATCAGGAAAAGGAAGTCTGATCATGGCTCCGGTAAACTGAGAAAACTCTCTACCTTGATGAAACACTAGGACGAGTGCATTAGTGTAGCCGGAAGTTATATAGAGAAATAAAATGAGTTTTCACACTCTGAACTGTGTTCAATCAAAAGTCTCACCCTGGATATTTAATGGATTTGACAGACGCTGTTATCCAGAGTGACATTCTTATGCTGCATTCTTAACTCTGCATGTGACATTAATTCTTCCTTAATTCTTTGTCAATTCATAAAACACTACAGTGGAACCTTGGATTACACAATTCGTTCCGGAAGCGGCTCGTATTTCAAAACACTCGTAATCAAATCGAATTTTCCCATAAGAAATAATGGAAACTGAAATTATTTGTTCCACAGCCCCAAAAAATAAATACATAAAAATAATTAACACTAAAAATAACAAATTAACGTGCACTTGTGTAGAGCAGAGAGAAAGAGTGTGTGTGTGTGTGTGTGTGTCTGTGAAGGCGAAAGTAGGAGGGGTCTGTGTGTG
>JAQMYJ010000020.1:17511081-17525629 GCA_030014305.1 Clarias laeviceps
TATATATATATATATATTTTTTTTTTTTTTTTACACAATATACGCTGGTCTTGGATAATTTTCCAATTGCTTAAAATATTTTTTTTTTTTTTTACACATTGCTGGTAACCTGAGGAAGAACAGTCATTGGATTTAATTAGCTACGATTAACTACCTTTCTAAAGACAAATTTTATACACATTATAACTGTTAGCTAGTAGGCTAACTCGCTAGAAAACATGGCTGCACAAAAATAACAGAATTTAACTGTTAGCCAGCTGTTAGCTAATGAAATCTAGCTACTGGTTTTAATTACATAAGATGTCAACTTGCTAACAACTGGTTGCTAGAATTTGTTTTTAAAAAATTGGATTTAATTAAATAATACAAACTGTTAGCCTTCTGTTTGCTAACTGTGTAAAATAGATACTTGTTTATATAACTGTTAGCATACATGCTACAGTAACTGGCTAAACAACAATTAGATTATAACTGTTAGCCAGCTGTTCAGCTAACGTTGAAACAAATCTAGATACTGGTTTTAATTACATAACAACAGGTCAACTTTATAGCATGTTAGCATGTTTTAGCTAATTTTGACCTACTAATTTTGAACTACACTATGCTATAGTAATGTGTTCACTAATGTGAGCTAGGTTGCTAGCCCTTGGTGTCATACTATTCAAATAGTATAAAATTAGTTTGTTAAAGATGACATAAGATTACAGATAAGATTAGACTTTCCTGAATGATCTTTTAACACGAAGCACAAATTAAAAAACATTTTAGAAGCTAAGCTGCTACTTAAATAAAAACAGCTAGTGTGATGATTGAGTGGACATGACATGCTCTGAGACTAAAGTCTAACCTAAAGTAAACTTGGAACTGGAAAAACCCCAATGTTCCCAAAACCATGAGACTTCAATCCAAGTGAATTATTAAATCACATTACGGCACAAACACAGGCACCCACAGATACACACAAGAAACAGTGCAAAAAAAGTAAAACTCCACTCGTTTGACCTTGTTTATCATACAATCATATACAGTGCTTTGAAAAATATTTGCCCCTTCCAGATTTTAAATTTCTTTGTATATTTTTCATGCTTAGATGGTTTGGATCATCAAACAAATTTCATTACACACCTGAGTTAATACCAAATGCAGTTTTTAAATGATGATTTTTATTTATTAAGGGAGAAAAGCTGTTCAAACCTTCCCCACCTCAATGGCCACACCCAGGCCTGATTACTGCCAGAGTTGCTGAATCAAGAAATCACTTAAATAGAACCTGGCTGATAAAGTAATGAGACAAGACGTTAGTGCTTTTAGGGATAATCCCAGCGCAACACTAGCAGCGGTGTCACGGATTCACCAGTGACGAGTGTGCGGCCAAAACTTTTGTTCACTCTTCGCTCACTCCATGGAATCTCACTTGGCATGCAGCCTCCCCTTCAGCAGGTGTGTGAAGGGGCGGGGCCGCTAAATGTGGCACGGCTGGCGGGAAATCATCGGCTACGGGATTCCGGGCTGTCGCCGCTCATTAAGAGAGGCATAGAGCTCAGTTCAGGGTTTTAGAAGTAAGCAGAGAGAATGGCACGTGAAAATGCACCCCATAGATTTTAAAGGGGTGCAGACTATACACTGCAGCTTTAAACTGGCTGGCTGCCGAGGGACGGCCGCTGGAGGACTACGCTAACTGCCCCACTTTTGCTTTTGCTCAAAGCCAGACATTGCGATTCAGGAGCCGAAAAAGGAACCGCTGCTTGTATGTTAAGGTCCCCAACTCTGTCAGGATAGCCGCCGATGCAATTGGAGGGCGCAGCCACGCTGGCTTTGTCGCATTTGATTCCCGCTTGCGGCCGCACCAAGACAGGACTAGGCGGGGCTGGCCACTACTACGAACATGGCATTAAGGAGCCTGTGAGAGCTGCTATCTACACCAGGCTGCTTCATCACTCTGCCGCTGCCAGATTGTACATGCATAACCAACACACGTTTCCTTCCCTTTCTTCCCTTACTCCTTAATCCCATACTTTCCCTTATTTTTCTAATAAAACTTTCCTTTTCTCATAAGACCCATGTCGTGGCTGTGTGTCTGTGGTGCTCCCCGAATCAACGATCTTACACCAGGTAGAACAGCATCCTGGGTAACGTAGGAAACTGTTGCAAAAAGAACATATATTGATTAGAAATAAACCTCCCATGTTTATCTCTCTTTAACATCTTCAATAACGCCATAGTATCTGTGCTGAAATTGTGACCACTCTCGATCCTCGAACACCTGACCATGCAGTGATTTCACACGCCTCCTCGAAGGGTCGAGACTATTTAACACGTACAACCCAATTAAAAATCACGTCAGCGTGCTACATATTCGCACATGACCGTGAAGCTGGATCAGCTGATTGTTGTGTTTAACTGCAGAACCCAAGACAAGACACGTTTAAAACAAACACACGGTGGGGTTTTACCTGAAGGTCGTACAGGAAGTGGAAATTGCTCTTCTTTGCTGCTGCTTCCTTCACGGCGTGCGCCAGATCCGTGGCGCCACGTCCGCCTCGCTCCCAGTGACGACACGGTACGGCCGCGGACGCCCCTGAAGCCTCGGCAATGCGGCACACTTCTTCGATCTCTGCCTCCGTATCGGTCCTGTAGAAAGAAACCGAATGAGCTTTCAGTGAGATAAGGGTGAAATTCTGGATTCTGATTGGTTAAAAAAAAAGTTTCCCAGGTACAATTCACGGATTATAATCTACTTGGGTATCATTTCTAAATTACTCAACACTGCTTTAAAAATGCCCAGTTGGGATTATGGACCCTTACTTAAAGACGTTGAGAGCCACCACCACGGGAACTCCAAACTGACCAGCGATCTGAATCTGTTTCTTCAGGTTGCTGCAGCCTTCAGAGACCAACTTTAGATTCTGAACAAGAACAGAAAGAGACATTCATGAGTGAGAAGCACAAAGAGGAAAAATTAAAATCAGATAAACCGCTTCCTATATGCTCTCGTACCGATATCTCACTACCTGAGATCACCTATAACGTGTTGTATACTAGTCGGCACATGTACAGCACCCTCTACCAGGTCTTACAGGTTTGTGCTACACTATATGTTGTTTAGTCGTTCAGTCGTGTCCGACTTTTCGTGACCTCATGGACCATAGCACGCCAGGCCTTCCTAGATGCTGTCCATGTCGTTTTCTTGTCAAGGATACTGGAGTGGGTTGCCATTTCCTTCTCCAGAGGACCCTGTGCAGGCAATTTGGAAACACCAATTAGCCCTATTAGCATGTCTTTGGACAGTGGGAGGAAACTGGAGAACCCGGAGGAAACCCACCAAGCACAGGGAGAACATGCAAACTCCATGCACACAGGCCCAATCGAACCCAGGACCTGGAGGTGCAACCCACTAACTCACCGTGCAAACCACAAGGTGCTTTATTTTCCAGCAACACATACAACGGTTTTATTTTGTAACTGCAATCACATTATTAGACCAAAGAGCAATTCTTAAAGTGGCAACAAAGGTTTACTGAGCTTTGAAATAAATAGCTTCTTTTTTTTTTGCCACTTGATCTGATATGTAGCTGGAACAAACTACATGAATTGGGAAACATGGAGAGTTTATAGGATTAAAAAGCAAATCTTGGATGCCTTTAATATCTACTTTGATGATTAGCTTTATTAGGAGTAAACAAGGAAACGGTGCTTCCAGTTTAACCGCTTTAGGCTTGTGACATTAAAGGTCCCACATTTGACTATTTCTTTAACAAATTAAACCCAGGTCTCAGAGTGTGTGTGTGTGTGTGTGTTAATGCTCCAGCTAAAATACTTTCAGATAATGCATTTTTAAACCTCATATTTTACTTCCTCCACGTTCAAATGCACCGTTTCAGCATCTATGTGAATGAGCTAACTGAGCCACGCCCCCTAGAGAACAGCAGAGCTATACAACAACCTGGAGGAGGAGCTCTTCTTATATGAGGTCATGTTAGGGGAAAAAAATCTAATTGGCTTCATCTAAACCCCGGCTAATACAACAATGCAAAAAGGAGAAAAAAAGCCCCTCCCCCCACACCTTCAGTCTAAACATGATTAAAAAGTAAAATACTCTAATTAAAAAGTTAATCCTCTCTCCATTTGGAGTGAAGGAGCCTCTGATCTGTGACCTCAAGCAATAGTCAAGTCTTGTGACCATCAGGCCACCACCGCCTGCTGTCCCCTTATAACAAAGTGCCTTCATCAAAAGAACAGTCAGTTTAAGGACAGATGTCCTATGCAGGTTGTCCGAAAAGGGTCATCTCCTCCTCCCATGAGGCCTTCCGGGAGGAACTTCCTGCTCCGGTTTACAGCTTGAGCGTCCCTTGATGCACAGTGCCAGACGGGATCCTCCAGAACCCAGGATACCAGGATGGTGCCTTCTGCTTCTTGTTAAAGAACCGCACAATTAGCTTAAGCACTCGAGTTATTTGCTCAGCTGAGGCTGCTTTAGGGAGGCTGATGGAAAACAGACGCAGCATCACTCGGCCATTAGAGCTCCCGCCGGGATGCAGTCTCCACCTTCAACAAAACCAGGTTATATTTACACTGTTAATTCGATCACATCAAACCACGTCAGGGAGGAGAAGAGCAAGGGAGGTCTGGAGGAGGTCAAACAGTCATTTTACGCACTTCTATCCAATTCTTTATTATTCTCAAGGAACCTCCTGCTGGTGAGTGGAAGGGCTCGTCTTTCTGCGTCCACCTCTGAAGCTTCTTGTCAGCAGCACTGACCAGACAAAAGGCGTCCAGAAGTGGAAAAATTTGCCTCGGTTCCTCTAGGAGAACGTTTCTGAAAGTGAACCTCTGCTTAAAGTTTCTTAAAAAAAATAAAGTTCTGTAAAAGTTCTTCCATGGAAATAATGTGCGAGTTCCTAAAAAAGGTTTCAGTGGTTCCTGAAAAAGGAAAACTTCCCATGGGACCTGGACTAAAAGAATAAACGTCAAACATGATTCCATAAATTATTCTAGATTTCCTTTATTTGCTTGAAAACTTCTCAGATCCCTGAAATGGTTTCCCCAGCAGAACAGTGCATGGACTCAGGTTCTTAAAATTGTTTCTTCATGGAAAAGTGCTCTCCAAAATCCTAGATTCCTGAACTGATTTCTCCAGTCGACAAAACTTACAGTTCTTTAGGGGTAAAAGTCCTGAGGCTCTTGAAGATTAGTAGAAAACTGGCTGGACATCCTAAAAAAAATGTTTAAAGCGAAAACCTTTAAAAGGAAAATCCTCCACAAGTTCCACAAACATCGCATTGCTTCTGAAAGGTTCCTCTGGTTGAAACATCGATAAACATAGTGCAAAATTTCTCTGGTTCATGGCAAGATTTGTCCTGTTTCTAAACACATGCAGGGGTCCAGAAAAATTACCTTGGGCTCCGGAACCTGGTTTTGATTATGAGAGCCAGAAGTCACGTCCTCATGATTGTTTTAAATTTCTCCTGCTGTGCAGAAGCTGTGACCAAAGGTCCAACAGGGGATCATGAAATACTTCACTGGACAAATTCAATGGACTAGGGACAGTTAAACAGGACATCCTGAATGGTGCACAAAAACTAATATCGGTTTCATAATTTGGAAATGTTGCTTTTGGAACTTTTGACACAATTTACTTTAGCGTAACAAAGTATCAGGCAATTGGAGACAGTCCGTGATGGGACTTTATTCAGTTATTTGTCCAACAAAACCATCCAGCAGAGAGGCAGCAGTTGTTTCTCTCATATTTTAATCATTAGTCTGACATAGACGTGCTAAATAAATACCACCGCCACTAAATACTTAAAACACTTACTGGACTCAAAGTATGATATGAATGTAAAAAAGTGTTTACCTCCTCTGTGTACTCTGTTGGGAGCGGCATTCCTGCTTTTACCTGTGAACAAACACACACCATGTTACCTATTTAAAAACTGTATGGAATTAAATGTTTTTACATTTTTGTGTTTTCTCAGCTCCCAGCACACCTGACTTAACTGTCGAGGTAATTCACAGCCTAACGGAGCAGGAAAACCCTAAAAACGTGCAGGACAGGAAGTCGTACAAGACCAGTGTTGAGAACCATTAGTGTAGAGCAAGTGTTTCATGCTTCAACAGCAGTCGTAGCTGTTTTTCTTTTCTTTATTTAACCATTTAAAGCTCTGCTTTTTTCTTGTAGAGCACAATTTAAGCCACTATATCATATTAAATAAAAAATGTGTTGAACTTAACCTGATTAAGCCATCTCCACCAATCGGTTGAGGTAAATTATGCTAAATAAATAATAATAAAAAAATGTTACTGTGTTTGTAAGTACTATGATTGAGTCGTAAAATACCACGAGAAAAAAAAACTGGATCGATTACCCAAAAGACACCGACCTTAGCATTTAATGTTATATTTTAGGTATCTGCAAATGTACGGGTACTTTAACCATAAAGCGACATCTCAACCGTTTAGAAGAGGCGTATATTGAGGTCTGTCAAAAAAAAAAAAATCCATTGATTTTTTTTCCCCTAGGGATGATTTTAATGGGTTAAGCTGAAAGTGTAGCCTGATTTGTACTGGGTGGGTTTTTAGGGTGACTAGTGCATTTTATTAAATTTTGTTTATGTTAATGAATGTTATTTGTTCCATAACCAGGATTTTTGTTCATATACTGTACACCAGTAAACCAAAAATTACAAAAAAAAGAAAATGAGAAAAGTGTATTCGGAATACTTTGTAGATGATATAATTTATTATATCTGGTGGTTTTTAAGGAATTTTACATGTTGAAAAAGGCAGAATTTACATGGGCTTCGCCGAGCAAGACTCAAAGCTCAACAAAAATACAAAAAGGTGCATGATTTGTTTGTTTGTTTGTTTGGTTGGTTGGTCCTATTTGAACTAGCTCGAAATTTTCTTGTAACCCATTTAAAAATTCGAAAATCAAAAACAAAAAACACCAACACGCCACTTATAGTTCGCATCTGCTTTTATATCCGTTTAAGAAGCATCATCGTTGCAATCTGAGTAAAGAGCTCATGTTTGGTTTGTCTGACCTTGTTAAACATGGGCTAGCAACTTTTACTGTGAAAAGTTACTGACAAAGAGCGCCCCCTTGTGGAAAGCCATTAGCACGTTAACAGTATGCATAGCATAAGCGCGAGTAAATAAACTTGTCGTGTAAATCTGATTGACAAAACTCCACATTAGTCTTACATTCGGCCCTCCTCCGTGCATCTTCAAAGCCCTGACGGTGGCGACCAACACCACGGCGTCAGGCTTCAGACCCGAGGCGCGGCACTTAATGTTGAAGAACTTCTCCATGCCGATGTCTGCTCCGAACCCTGCCTCCGTCACTGAGAGAGAGAGAGAATAATTGAACAAAAGAGGTCCAAGTGTGCTGAGTTTGTGTGTACATGTGTATGTGTGTGTTTCTGTATCATGACATCAGTGACCATAAGACTCTTGAATGTGTTAACACATTAGCATACGTCCATGTCATTTTACTCAGTCCATGGATAGATGCAAAACAAAAACAAATGAACAATATCAAAAGAGAGAGAGAACAAGAGAGAGAGAGAGAGTGTGTGTGTGTGTGTGTGTGTGTGTGTGTGTGTTTCTGGTATGTCCACATACCCAACACCCTGAATGCCCTCCGGGTTTCCTGCACTATTTCCCAGGCTCTGGAGCAGGATGGGAATGTAGTAGAGGGGCAGGAATTCAGAAACTTTTGTTTTGATTTCCACAGAAGAGCTCTGGCATACTTTGGTCCTGAGCATGTGTGAGTGTGCGTGTGTGTGTGAGTGCGTGCGAGTGTGTGGTGTAGTGGTCAAGGTCTGGTGTCGTGTTTTGTACTGAAGTAACCCTTTACACTACAGCTACGCTCTCTATGCACTTTTACATACTCCAGTGTTACACATGGACTCGAACCTGAGACAAGGGACGAGTGTTTATTTTGGCTAGACGTGGTTGGTTGTGTATGCACAAACGTGCGTGCGTGCGTGCGTGTGTGTGTGTGTAAGTGCGTAAACGTCAAATGAGTTATAGATGTGAATAAACTGGCCGGTTTGTATGTTTGTGTTGAACGGGATGAAAAGAAGCAGCGAGCGCACACTGGTATGTTAAAGAGGCACCGAGGGAGGAATTCTTCATCTACGCTCCGAATATTAAGACCTCAGATGATGAAACTAAACACACGAAACCCTGCGCAACACACAACCCCGCTGTTAGAAAGCGTTCCCTTATCTAAAGGGAGGGCTGAATTCTTGGCCTTGACCACAACAGCTGTGTGTGTGTGTGTGTGTGTGTGTGTGTGTGTGTGTGTGTGTGTGCTGAGTAAAAAAGAAGTTACAAAATGAAAAATAAAGTGAATTTTGGCAGCGTGTGGTCCGAACGCGAGGCTCGCCGCGGGACTCAGCACCGAGTCACGAAGTTAACAAAGCGGAAAATGCGGTGGTTTTACAGGAATTTCCGCGGATTTACTTTCGGCTACATCCAGAGGATGTTTATTATCGCCGTCCCGCTCTGCGTTCCGCTTAGGTCACGATCAGAGCCGCGGCTTTTTAGATTTCTACAAGAACGTGTTTAAAAAACATACCGCGTTTTATTCATCCATTCAGTGATAATGGACCAGGATTAAACACTCAGTAGCTACGTTTACACGCACAATATTTCTACAACTGAACTGTTTACACGCTCGAGGCATTTAATCAGAACTGTAATAACTTTTCTTTTGGTTCTGCTCGCGTTTAATCTCCTGCAAATATTAACAGAAGTTGTAGTATTTCCCTCCAACTCTGAGGAAGTTTATCTTTCGTGATAAATCCCGTCTTCTGCTTTATGATTGGCCACAAGAATTCAGTCTCGTCTATGATTGGTTCGATGCTTCATTACTTATGAAATGTGAGCCAATCGGTGTTGATTCTTTAGCCAGAGGCCCAGTGGATTAAAAAAACAAACAAAAACACATAGGTGAGGGAGAGGTGTTTGTTCTAACAGAGGTTAGTGATCAGGATCGGAAGCTGAATGTTTTCCTGGAAACTCGTCACATGGCCCCCCCGTCCAGGGTCTACCCCCGCCTTGTGCCCTAAGTCTCCTGTGATAGGCTCCAGGCCCCCCGCGACGCTGAATACAGGATCAAGCGGTAAAGACGATGAGTGAGTGAGTTCCTGACTTTTAGTTACGTCCTGAGAAGACCAATGCTTAGCTTAGCCTACCTTACACAAACTCAGGACACTTTCATTAGCCTACAGTTGGGCGAAATCATCTAACACAAAGCCTATTTTATAAAGTCTATATTATTTTATAATAAAATCATAGTGTAATTGAATAATAAAAGTATAAAACAGAAGGTGTTCATGGGTACTCAGGAGTACCGTTTTCGAAGCTTTAAACCCTGAAGCAATGATTTACCCTCATGACCACATGGCTGACTGAGAGCAGCAGCTCGCTGGCGACACCTAGCATCACCAGAGTGTACTGCACCGCATATCTCTAGCAAAGTTAGCAAAATTTGAAGTACGGACTGCGCTGTATGCGCGGCTCTTTCGGACCATCGTCAAGTCAAGCGTATTTATTCAAAGATATATAAAAATAAAAATAAATAAAAAAAAAGTACAGGGAAATGACATGTATACACACTTTTTTTTTGTATCTGAATAAATACATAAATATTACTGATTATATATATAAACTATGTTTGGATTTACTCACTTATGCATAAATTAAGACCTCATTTCCAGCAAGCGTTATTCGAGTCATCGTGCACAAATCATGCGCTGTTTATGTGAATCTCGACTTTAATGTAACTCCAGGGTTTATGTGTAAATAAATACAAACAACCCTATGATAAAGGCTCCTTAATATTCAAAAACATAGATGATTAAATTTAAATATAAATAATTTTTTTTTAAAAAAGGAAGATTTAAAACAGAGCTAATCATTACCATTGATTAACTATTTCAATGACCGGCATTTTATGCAACATTATCGTTTCCAGTTCGACTCGCTGTTTGGATTAAAGCTGCCCTTTAAAGTCCGAATCAGTTGGTCACACGTTTCTCTCCTCAAACCCAAAAAACAAACAAAAGACCTGAGCATCAGGTAACACACACACACACACACACACACACACACACTCCTTTATCTCCATCTTCACTGTTATTCTGCGAAACCTGCGCAGTCACTCAACAGGGACGGATTTACCGTCTCCTTCACTAATTTTGCGCTGGAGCTACAAAAGTACATTAACTAAAGCAAAATTTTTAACAAACTTTAAACGTATTAATAAAAACTGTCAAACCTTTAGTATTTGAAAAAACACTACTGAATGAATCGGCCATCTTAAATTTCAAGCACAGTCGGTTATATATAAATATTAATAATCTGCCCAAAAATGAAGATAAGATAAAATTCAATTATCTGTCACATGTTCCTTACAGCACAGTGAAATGATTCTGTCTTACATCCCAGTTAGGAATGTGGGGTCAGAGTGCAGGGTCAGCCAGGGTACAGCGCCCCCTGGAGGAGATATGGGTTAAGGGCTACAGGCCTCGCTCAAGGGCTCAACAGTGGCATCTTGGCTGTGCTGGGGCTCGAACCCAGACAACGGAGGCGCAAGCCACCTAATGAGAGTGTGTGTTCGCTTCATCTGTGCTCGAGTATTCGTGCGAGTATCGTGCGCTCTCCCTCACCCACGTAGCCGTCCTCGCCGACCAGTCTGAGAGCCAGCTGGTCCGCCAGCACTGACGAGTTTCCGTGGGCGATGTTGGCGAACGGTCCGGCGTGCACGAACACCGGCGAGCCCTGAAACACAACACAGAGGAAAACGAGATGCTAAACTTATCATCATGAAGGACACTCAACCTGAAACCGAGAAATCAAACTGAAACTTGTTAATTATGGTAATATTTAAAAGGCTGTGATGTGTTTAGTGTCAAATTATAAAGAAAACATCAGCTTGTACGACGGCCTTGTGGGTAAGCAGAATTTTATTATCTAATAAATCTTGGATGACGTCACAGATGTGGTTATTATGAAGATTAACACAGAAGCCATTCCGAGGGCCATCGTTTGTCCTTTAATACTTTAAAGTAAGCATCGGTGTTGCTCGGTCGTCCAGCTGTAGAGCCTCAGAACGTGGAAAACTCGACTCCATCCTCTCAGCCAGGCGCAGACCGAACATCTGGGATCTGAACCAAGATCACTGCGGTTCAGAGTTCACTTCCACAAAGCAGCGGGTTCACAGGGAGCACGCCGCATGAAGAGAGGACAGGAAGGACAGAGAGAGGACACGAGGATGGGACAGCGAGCGGATGGGTAGCGCGTAAGGGAGAGGACAGAAACTCAGCCAGAGAACTGCGGAGACGAGTTCTCGTCCAACCAGAACGGAGACGCAAACAAACTGGAACATGATAGACCTCTTTTTTCCTTCAGCTTTAAATAAAAAAAAAATATATACAATGAGTGCTCAGACTGGTCATGTCTCACTGATTTTGGAAGAAGTTCTTCTAGGACAAACATTGATAAAGAAGTGACGTGTGAGCATTATTTCATCGTTAAAAAAAAACTGAACAAAATCAAATTTACACAAGATTAGGAGAAGGTCTTTAACGCTGGCAAATTTTTTTAGTGTATATACTTAAAATACTATGAAATGTCTTCAAAGCGTGGGGGAAATGGGAAATGGAAGTAGATTCAATTTACATGAGCAAAGAAAAATCAAGGAAAAAATATATAAAAAAATAAATAAATACAGTAACCCTAATTGGGGCATCTAGGATTGTGACTTTTATAATTTAATTAGATTTTTAAAAATGGATACGACAAAAGGCGGATTAGAGTTTTTCTAATATATATATAATTTATTATTATTATTATTATTATTTTTTTTTTTTTCAAAAAAGTCAGGGTAGGTCAAATTTTTTACAATTTACATCTTCATTAAAGAAAAATCCAGTTTCAAATAAGGGCGGGGCATGCAGGACCGATAACATCTTCAATTTCTATACCCAAAGTAATCAGATGTTTTTTTTGGTTGTTGTTTTTGCTAAACAGAGTAGAACAAGTAATGGGGTATTTTTAATTTGCATATTCTGCTGCACTGTCTCATCAGCGCTTTCCGTTTAAGGCTCCTGTCTGCCCGGTCACCGTCACCGTTTTATTCGTAGTCCAAATGTGCACCTGGTGCCGAAACAACTCACGGAAGAGCGTAAACAGAAGGATATCTACAGTTAACAAAATGTGGAGCGATACTCTAAGGAAGGTGGAAGTTTCTTAGAGAGAATCATTACTGGTGACGAGACACGGATTCATCACTGCGAGCCTGAGAGTAAACGGCAGAGTCTGGAACGGAAACATCCTCAATCCTTAATCGACTGAGAAAAAGTCGACCATCAGCTGGAAAAAAAATTCATCTCACAGTTTTCTGGGATTCTCGAGGGCCAGAAGTATTGGAACGTTATCGTGAAAAAGGTTCGACAATCAACAGCGGTCGTTACAGCGAGGCGCTTATTGAAGAGCCGAAGACTGAACTTCAGAGGACATCGTGATCTCACACACTTCGGCACACACTGTCGAGATGTTAAAGCGTCCTCACTATGGTCCTGATCTCGCGCTCCATCTGACCTTCACCCGTTTGGTCGCCTGAAAGCTGAAGAAGAAGTGAAGACAGCGGTGCATTCGTGACTCACAGCTCAGCCTGACGGAATACGAAAACACGTTGACAGAAGGACAAAGTGTATTTAAAAAGGAACAAGATTATGTTAAAAAATTATGTGTTGGTCGTTTCGAAAAGTTAATTAAAATAAATTCTACAACCAGACTGCGGGTTATTTGTGATATTTACCTTCATAAAACCTGTTCTAGATCACAGATTCCTTCAAAAGGTACTTTTTCATATAAACCAAACATGATAAGACATTTGTTTTGCGTGTTCGTAAAATAACTGTATAACGAGCTTAAGGTGAGGAGCGTGAGAGCGTCAGGGTTTAGATCTCATTGTTTTTTTTGCCTTAGGTTGCCAGTTATAGCATTATTAGGCATAATTCTGATATTTATAATTGTTTTATTCCAGACAAAGCCGAGTCTGAAAAAAATTCCAGAGGTCAGCACAAGGACACCATTTTCTCATGTAGAGGGAAAAAAGGAAAAATCGCGGGTCACATGGCGGCTTCTCCCGCCGTAACTCGGCTCGATAACGTGTGAAACGTTCAGGGATGTGGACGCTAGGTTAAAAGACACGACCGGGTGGAAAGACAGCGACACTCTTTCCATCTCTATTGAAATGACCTTCTGGTAGAGAACACAGGAAGTAAAAACACACAGCATGTCATACAGGAAACAAAGTCAGGCCACCTCTGACGGTGTGTGAGGAGAAGAGACCAGAGCGCGCGGTCAGAGAAAACAGGAAAACGGAGACGAGCAGATGCTCAAAAAAAAAAAATCACAGTATACACACACATCCTTACACTTATCTTTCAGCTCTGTCACACACACACACACATATACATATCTCGTGCATACACATTACGCACATGTTCCTTTCTGTCCATCACACACACACACACAAGGATCCATCTGGGAAAACACAAGCGCCATCACGTCTTCCATCACATACATGGGCAAAAAAAAAAAAAGATTCCCATGATCCTCTGCTGCCTGGTTCATCCTGATATGATTCCAGGCAGGAAAGAATCCACAAACCAGGACGAAGGATTTCCTTCGTGAAAATCCACACACACACACACACACACACACACACACACACACACACACACACACTGTTGGATTCTGATTGGTTAAAAGAAGGGGTTGATTAGTTTCCTAAAACAGCAGAACTCACAGTAGTGCAGCTCCACATCACAGCTTTATAAACTCCCAGGATTTCATGAAGCACATGATTAAAATCCTTCCACTGGATAATTAGTGCAGGGATTAATGCGGCTCAGTTATTTAACCCAAACGGTTAAAACGTGGTTTTATTTCTTACACAAACCATGTTACTCTGTTTCAGGGGGGTCAAATGATTGTCCTGCATCAAGCAAAGACAACAACTAAGGAGAATGAAGGAGAGAATTCTCAGCAATGCGACGAGAACTCGGGGGATTAGAACTAAACAGCTGTGTAGCCTTAAGAAAAACCACTCATCAGTCAGACTAATCAGGAAAAATGGCTTCAGTTTGCAAGGGAGCATAAAAAATGTGGACTGTGGAGAATTGGAAAAAAAAAAAAAAAAAAGTCATGTGGTCCGATAAGTCCAGATGTACCGTGTCCCAGAGTGATGGAGCAAATCACGCATAGTGTCCACTGTCCAGGTCCGGAGGTGGGCAGTCGCATGTGGTGATGGGAAATTTCAATCACTTTTAATGACTCGGTCCTTTGAATCTCGTTCATCATTTCGTTCTTTAGAATGTTACATTTTCAATAAACAGACCCCTAATACGTCTACATACACAAATTTTGTCTATAGTTCCATTAATCAAAATATTACAATGCAGCTGAGGACATATTATAATAAACAGAATGAGCAGCTCATCTCATATATCGTCTGGTCCGAGTCGTT
>JAQMYJ010000020.1:17525896-17552081 GCA_030014305.1 Clarias laeviceps
TATTGCACCGCATAGCGTCTATGGGAGTCACGTGACAAAAGTACGAACGACTCGGACCAAAATGACTTGAAGGTAGCTACTCATTCTGTTTCCTGTACATAACCTACGGAGGTTTGGCGGCCAGTAGAAAATGAACGTCTCCGAGACGACTCGTTCTTCTGCGTCATGAAAAAAAGACTCGCTCAAAAATACTGAATCGTTCATGAACGACCCATCACTAGTGTTATGATCTGGAGTTGCTTCAGTCGCTCAGGTCTAGACTCAGCAACGTTATGTGACAACAAAATCTGGTCAGCTGACGACCTGAATGTACTGAATGACCAGGTTATCACATTTTTTCTTATTCCCTGATGGAACGGCCATGTTCAAAGATGACGACGCAAATGAGGATTCGTCGAGCTCAAATTGTGAAAGAGTGGTTCAGAGAGCACGAGAGAACATTTTCACACGTGGACTGGCCACCACAGGGTCCAGCGATCCAGATCTCAACTCCACTGAGAATCTTCGGGATGATGCGCTGTTGAAGGCTTTAAACAATGCGGGACGACTCTGACATCATCGGTAACAAATAAGATGTTGGAGAGAAATTAACACGACTCTGGATGGAAATAAAAAATAAATAAATAAAAATGTTGTGACATTGCATAAGCGCATGGAAACGATGCCACGGCGAATAAATACGTGCCGTAATCCGAGCGAAAGGTGGTGCAATGAAGGATTAGCGTGTATGACTTTTTTAAAATTTATTTTTAAGTTTATTAATGCATTCGTTTCTATAGCAACAGCTCGCTACAAGGTCTTGGAAAATACGGTAAGTGACGAATCGATCAATAAGTTGATAAATCAATCGCTGATTGTTTTCCTCTGCGTGTGTTCTGCGTGAATCTCATAGGAACATTACAGTGAATATTTCTCCAGACGCCAGGTCATTACATCATCATTTATGTAGTAAGCATGCAGCACGTGATGTGACTCAGATTTCATCAAAATTCTAAAGAGTTCTTGCTTCAGGAGCGGCTCAGGTCGTTTAGGATTTAAGGAAAAAAAAAACAATAAGTTCTCCTATTGGATATGGATGGAGAGTCACAGTTGCACACACAGCTGTAAGACAAAAGCCAGATGTGCGTCCAAATGTGCACGTGTGTGTGAGTGCGCTGTGTATTCCCGTTGCTCGTATATAATTTCAGCACCATTGAGACTATCAGGTTTTCTGTTAAAACTGCACCTTTACATGTCACTCATGCGTGTGTGTGTGTGTGTGTGTGTGTGTGTGTAACCATGTGTGTATGTGTAGGAAAAGGGGAGTCGAGTCAAACCTCCAGCGTCTGCATCAGGGTGGGTTTGATGGCATCTTTCATCAGCACAGCCAGAGCTCCGGTTACACCCTACAGCGGGGGGGGAACCCAAAGACAAAGACGCGTCAAAACGCTCTACAGCGAGAGCGAGAATAATCAAACACACACACCCGACACACCCAACACACACACACTCCAGTCCACTCCACATACGAGATCATCAGCTGTTACTGGCTGCCCGCTCCTGCTGCTCCCCACCACCATGCGTCCCAGACGGCTCTTCATATCAGCCAGACTGTCAGTCAGAGCCAGGATCGCCATGATCTCACTCGCCACCGCGATATCAAACTGGGTCTGAGAGAGAGAGAGAGAGAGACAAAGAGAGACAGAGAGAGAGAGAGAGAGAGAGAGAGAGAGACAAAGAGAGACAGAGAGAGAGACAAAGAGAGAAGACACACAAGCTTCAGTTTTATACAATACGATGCAGTATTATTAAGTAATAAAGACTCTGTGTAAGAAAGTGAAATGAGACAATGTCCTTAACTTATAACACGTCCAAAACTGCACGATCATTTTACTTCCAAGGTGTGTTCAAGTGAACGCGGGACTTTTGGTTGTGCAGAATAACAAAAACTCCCTTTATTTCTCTATATAATCCCCTGATACACTAATGCAGGGGGTTTACACTGATTTACACTGGCCTCCCAGGAACTCCTTTACATGTTTAACCAAAGTGAGGTCAGGACTGTACGGGAGACGTGGCAATAACTCCCAGCTGACTTCCTGTAATGTGCGAGTGGTGCTGGTGAATGATTGTGTGTACAGTTCACACAGACTAATGCGTGACAAGATATCCGTCGATTTACACATTCAGGTTGTTTCCACTCGCTGAATGTTCATGGTGCTCATAAATGCATAAATTTTTTTATTATTTTCTTTTAGTCACATTTAAACATGCTTATGGTTCTCCTGTGTGTGTACAAACCAAAAAATGTAAAAAAAAACAAAAACAAAAAAAAAACATTTCTTGCTTTTTCTTCTTTTTCCTTCATGTATTTACAGAGGTTTTAACCAGCCAACTAGATGTTTCCCCTATTGTGACCTCATACAAGTAGAGCTCCACCCCTTGATTGTTAGCGCTGCTGTTCCGTGAGGGGGCGTGGCTCAGCAGTAGCGCAAATTCAAATTTTTACCTAAAACTAAAAGAAAGAATAAAACGGAAAGATTTCATTACGATAAAAGGGAACAAAAAAAAATGACAGACACTGAAGTGGTGCGTTCGGACGAGGAGTGAAACAGAAACAGAGGGAGTGTGAGATGTGAAATAATGCATTATCTCAAAGGTATTTCAGCTGGAGAATAAACACACACGTAGACACTCTGAGACGTGTGTTCAGGTGTTAACTCCTTAAATAAAAATATTAAAGTATGGGAATTGATTAGAAAAATTCACTTAAGTGCTCGGAGGATGGAACAGCGACTCTGTGTATGTTTTTCATTGCTTTAAGATGCAGGAAATGCAGGACGCACGACATAGACAAGCAGCTTGCCAGGTCCAGTCCTCTTTATCGGACGCAGTAAACAGTTTAGACTTGTCTGATGCAGCTCATCTCCAATAAACATCGGACTCGTGAAAGCAGCTGATGGAAAGAGAGAGAGAGCAAGAGAGAGAGAGACAGAGAGAGAAACAGAGACAGAGCAAGACAGAGAGCGAGAGACAGAGCAAGACAGAGAGCGAGAGAGAGAGAGACAGAGCGAGACAAAGCAAGAGAGAGAGAGACAGAGAGAGAGAGAGAGAGAGAGAGAGAGAGACAGAGCGAGAGAGAGAGTGAGAGAGAGACAGAGCGAGAGACAGAGAGAGAGCAAGACAAAGCAAGAGAGAGAGAAAGAGAGAGAGACAGAGAGAGAGCAAGACAAAGCAAGAGAGAGAGAGAGAGAGAGAGAGAGAGAGAGACAGAGCGAGACAGAGAGAGAAAGCGAGACATAGAGAGACAGAGCGAGACAGAGAGAGAAAGCGAGACATAGAGAGACAGAGCGAGACAGAGCGAGAGAGAGAGACAGAGAGAGAGAGAGAGAGAGAGAGAGACAGAGAGAGAGCGAGACAGAGAGAGAGACAGAAAGAGCGAGACAGAGAGAGAGACAGCGAGACAGAGAGAGAGAGAGAGAGAGAGACAGAGAGAGAGAGAGAGACAGAGAGAGAGCGAGAGAGAGAGAGAGAGAGAGAGAGGACGTCTCAGGACCACCTTAACGACGACTCCGGGAATGAACAGCTATCAAAGTTCAACGAAAGTTACGATTAGGTATTAATCGGTTTGTTTTCACGAGTCTTAAACACTCTTTCTTTGGATTCAAACGTCTTCAGGTTACCAAATTAGGAGTTCAGGTTCAAGCCCGTCCATCTCTAATCGCACCGATTCTCTCATATTCTAACTCAAGGCCAAGATAATACACTCTTAAAACAGGCCGCATTCTACTCTACACTCTAGTGTGTGTGTGTGTGTGTGTGTGTGTGTGTGAGAGATATTCAGTGCTTCAGGCGACATGAGTGGAGAGCTGTTAAGTGTAAGCATGTGCTTGGCCAGAGACAAGTGTTTGCAAGCAAACCGCAGCCCCTTTTTTTCCATCCATTTTAAACATTTGCTTCCACTCAGGCTGGTTCCCATTGAGGCGCACACTGTTTATTTGCGGGCTCTGGCTTAGGGGCCGTTATTACTGACACTCGCTGAAACGCTGCCAAGAGGCAGAGAGAAAGAGGAGAGTGAGACAGAGCGACCCTGCTGTCCGCACTGCACCCAGTCCGAGACGTTTCCCAGGAACAGAGTGGAGTCACGGGTGCGATCACCTACCTGCCTGCGGTGGCCCTTCTCCGTGTTCGCCTGGCCGACCGTGATCCTCCTCAGGAAACGATCGTTGGTGTCCACCACTGCGGAAACGAGACGTGATCAATAGGCTTGGATTGACAACAGCAACAACACAGAACTGAACGTCAAGAGAACTCCTCAGAGCTACTGTACGTCCAATTTCATTTATCTGGTGGTCTGGTCTGGGAGGTGTTCTGTCATCTTGGACACAGTGTTTGGTCACGAAGTCATGTCCACAAACCACAAAGAAGTCTAAGATTTCATAGTTTTTTTTAAAAATTTTAATGACTTTAGCATTGCTGAAATCAAAGCGGACCCAAGTGATTACAGTCGTGTTAAACGTTTATAGCAGGAAAAGCCTCACAGCATGAATGCCTGAATATAGCATTAGAAAAAAAAAGATTGACAGAGCTCTATGTTAATGCAGTACGCGATCAATATTAGCGCTGGGAATCATTCTGATTTGAGCTGATGTTTATTATCTGATTTGTCACAAGCAGCTGGATTTCCTACTGGTTTCAAAGCATTAAAAAGTACTAGCTCAGGATTTCAAGCAGGTCGCGTCTTCCCATAGAGGCATGAGGTCGAATCTCACAAACAGTCACGGTTGTGTGTTACCGATCAGAAAGTCAGGCGCTCAAACATTTAAAATTGGCCACAGTTGAACCCTTAAACAAGAACCCATAACCTTATCTGCTCCAGAGTGGCGCTGTATCCTGACTGACCCTGCGCTCTGACCCCAGCTTCCTTCCCAGGATATGTGAAAAAAGGCTAATTCTACTGTGCTGGAAGGTACATGTGGCAAATAACTGAATCTTAATCGTAATTTTTTTTTTAACGCTAAAACGCTATGTAAAATGTGTTGGTGGTTGTTTATGTCATTTCTTGTACAAAGCGATTATTTTTTTCCCCTGATGATTCTCAGCTCCAGTCCAGTAGGCGGCGGTGTTGCACCAACTGTACATAAAATCAAAAGAAGAAGCAGCAGCAACGTTTCCACAAAACAGGAGTACTTTTCAAGGCCGTTGAATCAGTTGCAAGCAAATCTGTGGTATGAGTTGTATTTTAAGGAATTTGTCCATTTTAGGCTGTTTACCATTTAAAATTTACTTCAATAATTTAAAAAGCATGAATGGAAAACTGACATCATTTTGATGAATCAAACCGACTGACCAAAGCTCGATTAGACTGAATATGCATGGATTTACTATAGATTGGAAAATTATTGCAACGTTTTTACAGATACAATCTGAACATGCTGCAACACCCTTAAAAATCGTTTCAGTGGTACCTCGGCATACAAACGCCCCGCCTTAAGAATTTTTTCACCTTAAGAACTGAAACTTTACAAGAAATTTTCCTCGGCATGTGAAGTATTTTCGTCATATGAGTGAACGAACCGTTCTGCTGCAGATCCCACATCCCAGCTACACATCCCAGGGTCCATTCAAAACACTTGTGGAAAGCCAGGCGATGCAAGTTTACGTATTTTTTGTGGGTTTTTTGTTTTTAGTGCAAGATTTAGTGAAGACAAAGCATCATGAGTATGTCGAAGAATGTTAGCGAGGACGGTAGCAAGAAGAAAAGGGAGCCGCTTTCAGTTTGGTTTTTAAAGCAGTCAGTGCCAAAAGGAATCATGAATTAAGCTTAAGTGAGGTTTAATGTCTATTTACTTCATTAACATGTCTTTTTCCAAATGTTTTGATTGTTTTTATAAGCAAAAATTTGATTATCATCTTGGAAATTGGTAATATTGGTAATATTTTTGGGCGGCTGGAACGGATTATCTGAATTTACATTATTTCCTATGTTACGAAATTTCGCCTTAATAACTCGCCTGCCGAGGAACCACTGTACTTGGTTTAATTCACATAATTAGCTGAATTGTGCTGACGATCAAAGTAGTATCCCATGGAGACAAATTTCACTTACTGCCAAAAGAACAAGACAACAGTGGCTCTGCGTAAAGGAGGCAATTCCACCAAAAGTAGTTAAATGTCTAAGGAGAAGCAACCAAGATGGGTAGGGTTGCCATTCTCCTTCCTGTTCATTTCCATAACGTTAATCTTCACGCGGTCTTTACGTGTCGTTCGTCGTGTCCTCAGCACATCAGCATTTTCCACTGAAAGTGGCTGACCTGTGGCACTGCAGAGCAAGTGATTAAGGGTAACGTTATCTTTCCTGGTATCACCACCAAACTGACTTCCGTTTGAACTGAGCAGATAAAAACGAAGTGTCTTCCTCAGATCTCCCAACAATGAGCTGCAAAGTGATAAACCAGGCACTGAACTCATAACCTATACGATCAGCAGCCCCGAGATAGCTCAGATACGTTTCAGAAACACCTGATGGATTTTAAAACAGACCCAGCGGTGTTGCATTACAATCACGATTGTGAGCTACTCCCATCTGAGTGATGGAGTGTAAAACTTTCCTTCATCCAAACTGAGCAAACAGTATCAAGGGGCTTCTAGTTAAGTCTATCCACTTGGCGGCCATCTTGGCACCACTCCCAGGGTATCGTTTCCAGTAATACAAGACCGGGCTTCTATCTATTCGAATGGGGAGAGATTTATAAAGCAGAAACGGATTGAGAAGACAACATTCCTGGGACAGAACTGTTCCCGAGCGGAACAACAGGAAAGCCGTCGTCCTATCGTCAAGAGATCGGACGTTCGACCCAGACAGTGCTACAGGTATCTGTGGCCGGGAGCCAAGGAACGAAAAGTGGCAGCGCTGGGAGGGAGATAATCACTCTGCCCTGTCAATCAGTGTGTTTTCTGAGAATGAGACAAATATTAATTTTCCCAGTGTCTGCCACTTCAGTCTTTTTCCTAAAAGATCTAAAAACTCTGAGAGGTTACTCTGGTGCACTGAAGTATAATTACAAGCATTTCAAGTCTTTAAATAAGGCATTTATTGACAATTACATTACGTTTATGCAAAGAGTCAATATTTGCAGTGTTGACCCTTATTTTTCAAGACCTCTTGGAGTTCTCCCTGACATGCCGTCAATCAATTTCTGGGCCACTCCCTGACTGATTCTTGCACAATCAAAGCTGGGAGTTTGTCAGAATTTCTAGGGTTTTGTTTGTCCATCCGCCTCTTGAGGATTGACCACAAGTTCTCAAAGGGATTATAGTCTGGAGAGTTTCCTGGCCACGAACCTAAAATTTTGATGTTTCATTCCCTGAGTCACTTAGGTTCACTATTTCCTTATTGTACTCAAGGAGCTCCATCATGATGCAAAAGGCATCGTTCGTCACCAAACTGTTCGTGGATGGTTGGGAGAAGTTGCTCTCAATTGATGTTACAGTACCGTTGTACTGTTCTTTATTCGTCACTGTGTTTTTAGGAAAAGTTATGAGTGAGCCCACTTCCCTTGGCTGAGAAGCGACCCCACATATGAAAGGTCTCAGGATGCTTCACTGTTGGCATGACACACAGGACTGATGGTAACGCTCAGCTTCAACCATGTCAAGAAGGGCAGCAAAGATGCCACTTCTCACCAGGACTAAAACATCAGGGACAGAAATTGGACTGTTGAGGACTGAGGTAAAGTCATGTTCACTGATGAATCCCCTCTCTGATTGTTTGGGGTATCCGGAAAAAAAAGCTTGTCCGGAGAAGAAAAGGTGAGCACAACCATCAGCCCAGTGCCAACAGTAAACCATCCTGAGATGGTATCCTCCTACTGCTATCCTCCAGTAACACACCTAGAATACGTGAACAAACTCGGTCATGAGATTGCTGGTTAAATATGCCAATGCATGGTTTAACAGCAAATATATTTCCGCCCTTATTCATATTTTCAGCACTGTTTTGTGCTTCATATCGCCTGGATTAAACAAACTGTTTTTAATTAACAGAATCTAACAATTTCCATACGAATTCTATTATTGGCGAGTTTGGAGTCTGTACAGGAACTTTCGAATTCTTGTCCGTGGTAGTCACACATGCTGTAGATACTGATTAGATTTTAAAACGCCAGAGTTTTCCCTTTATGTTAGCAGTTCGTACAGGCAGCCGTGCAGCGTAAGCGTCCAAAAATCCTGGGTGTAGCGTGCTGGAAAGCGTCGAGTCAGACGACTCAGCTGGAGCCGTGTAACAGCCAACACTCACCGCACATATGGAGCTGAAGTGTGGAATAGATCTCACGTACAGCAAGCCAAGAAAGCAAGATGAAAACCCAAAAGCAACCACACACACCCACCCACACACACACACACACAAACTCCTTAAAATGCTTAAATTTCCCTTTGTATTTCCCCCTGCCAAATGCACACGGGGTTCACAAAGCAGACTCACCGTAAATCAAACACTAAAACCATCCAGGCTGGTGTCCTGTTACTCCTGCTTTCACCGAGTGTGTATATATACATAAGAGGTCTGAGGATGGTTACAGTATAAGGTCATATACTTTGAAATGTACTTTTAAACATTACGTATTCAAACATGCGAGTAAACGGGTAATGGACGAGTAAACAGATGAAGGAGTCGAGTTCACACACAGTCCCGAGTATTGAAGATAAACGCTCCGCACATATGCACACACGAGAGTGAAAAGCCAGTCTTGAGTTCGAGGTAAATATTTCACCAGTATAGCTGAGAATCATGGGTAGACTGTTGATTGGAGTCGATTCGTTTATTTGCCATTGTGATTTTCAATTCAATTGAAATGCACTCATGTTTATTGTCCGGTTTGTCTCAAGCAGCTATACTTTTAATATACATAAAGTATATATACTTTTATACAAACAGGTTTTTAAAACTACTCCAAGTATTGGATAAACACCGAAACAAAGCGTAACTTGTGTTGTTGATCGATTTTTTTATTAGGGCCCAAGCACTATGACATCATCCCTATGTTGTCAAAGTGTGAGAAGGGCCCACTTGTTCCTCTTTTTCCCCCGCAGCGTCTGGGACTCTTCTGGGGGTCTGAACATGTGGAAAATTTTATGAAAATCAGCAGGCAGGTCGGAATCTGCTGCCATTAGGGCGTGGTAGGGCGTGGTAGGGCGTGGTAGGCCGTGCCCTTCACAGGAGAATTTGCTGCATATTTCATACACACTTGCACGTATCCATGTGAAACCCGGTACACATTTTGATTTTATTGAGCTGAACAACTTTCACTATGCATGTCATGAGCTCTACTCAATAGGAAGTCAGTTATTTGAGGTTGTTTGCAAAAATGCACCCAATGGAATTTGATATACTGATCATTGAGAACATTTTTGATATCCTAAACGATTCAGCCGTGGCGAGGCCTTAAACTCATAAAAGAAAAGTGGCTAATAGCTTCCTTAGTCATATATAATTATATAGTAATATATTATGTCACAATGGTATTGGTATTTCTCCTTTAAATGCATGGGCCCACTGTCTTTCTGGAGAACCAGTTGGCAATAGTGAAGGTGCTTGGGCCCGATCATCGCCGCTTTGCAACTATACTTTTACTTTCCAACCATTCTGCTCTGTACTCCAGTCCACTAGGTGGCGTTATTCAAGTCAAGTAAAGTCAAGTCGACTTTTACTGTCGACATTTTACAGTTCAGTACAATATAAATTAACAAAACTAACTAAGACACCTAATTAGCTGACTAGGTGAGACAGTTTAACACTATATATTTACAAAAAAATGTAATACTATACAAAAAAAAAAAACAAAGTGCACGTGCAAATGTGCAAACAAGAGCCACAACACGACAAACAACATGACACAATCCAACACTGTGGTAATGAGGTAATCAGTTGTAATCAGCGACTCGTTATTGCACCAATTGATCATAAACTCCAAAGAAGTAAAAGAATAACTTTTTTTTATTTTATTAAAAAACAAAAGTATTTTGTGGAGGATGGAAGCAGTTTATATTTTCTGCAGCAGCTGTGGCATATTTCTTTAAGAATTTTAATGTTTTAAAAAAACATTTACCTAAATAATTTTAAAATGTGCTAAATCAAAAATTGGCAACAAATCGAATCAACCAATAAAACATCCATTAAACAGCACAACTGATTCAATCACAACTGATTCAATCACACATCCCTATTCCTTCAGAAATATATATTTTATAACAACTATAAACAATTACAGGTCCGTATTGCGATTTGGATCGTTATGCGATTAAACAGTGCAGCACTAATATGAACCTGATTTGCAGCTACGCTATATTCAGAGTTGACCAATCAGAATGGAGAATTCCGCATTACTGCTCACAGCTGTATCCTGTGTTAAACAAACCAGACCGAAACTCCGGTAAGCGCTGACTGGGCGTGGTTGATCGTAAACGCACTGCTTTGCCAGCAGATGTGGCGATTCTGCAAGTGTTCATTATTAAGCAATAAAAAACGTCTTCCGCATTGCCCGTTAAAAAAGTGTAAAAGCAGTAACTCGGAGGCTTTAGGGAAATTTCCGAACCCAAACCTACCACCTGTATACAACACTGGTTGAGCCTAAAATCATCCGAGAAGAGCTCCATGCGTGTTTTCCAGGCTAATCCGTTCTCTCGGACCTGGAAACAATCAGTTCAAGCCCGAAAAGCTTTCCAAAGCTCTCCTGAGGAAAGCTGGTGGATTTGAGGCCACTTCATGCTCTTGGAAATCTTCAGGTCTTTACAATATACGAGGGGGGCCGCGTGGGGGAAAAGACGAAGGGGCCGGTTATTGCTCCGGTACTCAGGCATAAAGGAGGACGGAATGATGAAAGAACATTCCAATGTCTGTAACATACAGGACCCGCGAGTGTAGACCTGCCAGCTCGGAGTCCAAAAGGGGCCAGGACACGGCGCTGATATTGTACTCGCACTAAAAATACCAGGATTATTGAGGTTCCTCAGTCAGATAATGTTCAAATTCGGATCGTTCAAACGTTCTTTTATGAGAATGCACATGTTTATATTCGCCGTGAAGGTCCTGTTCGACGAGATGAACTTGTATAAATAAAGCAATGGATTTGTTAACATTCAAACTTTACTGTAGTGATGAAGTTGATTGCATTGCATTCTATACATTCTTCAACACAATCACAAGTATGTATTCTAAGGAACATCACATATCAATTATCAGGTTCAAAGGAAAGACCAAGTTGTCCCTCAATCACTAAAATAAAAAATCTATATTATGTATCAAACTAGAAATAGGAGAAAATTTTGATTTTTGGTTCTAAGTTTGTTTAGAATTGTAACAAAGTGTAAAAAAGTTAACATTGTTATCAGGGTATTTATAAAAATCGTGATATGCAATACAAATTGAATCGACACTTGGGTATCGTGATAATATTGTATCGTCTGACCCCTGGTGATTCCCAGTCCCTCCGCCACACTGCAGTAGTTTAGGTGTTCACACATTAAGCTTTCTCTCTCTCTCTCTTTTCACCCAGCTAATTCCAACAGGCTTCATAAGTTATCCATAAACACTGTCTGCTATAAGGGCGAAAGCTCCTACCTCTCTGCCATGTGACCTTCTCAGGGTCAAGGTCGAGCCGGACGAAAGTGTTGATCTCCTCAGTATTTAGGGCGCCTGGGTCGGATTTGTTGATTCCAAGACGCTGGGATGAAGATAGAAAAAAAGAATTTGGGGTTTGCAAGATGGCCACACTGAGAAAATATAAAGTAAAATGCCTCAACACCTTTTCAAGAGGAAAACTGTGCAAGATTAAATAATCCCCATATTAATCTTGGAAAGGTCTCAGAGTTCAGGGCCAATGAGATGATAAAGAAAAAGCAGTCAGACACTCAGAGAACTTAATTAAGGAACAATCAAATAATTCATTTATAGCCCAGTGAGGCGATTCATTTAATGCACCAACAGATAATTCTCATATTTAGTTAAAGCCCCTCTGGACGATTTGGTTAAATCCCCTCGAGATGAAACGGCTAAAGCACCACAAGGCGATTCTATTAAAGCCCCATGAGATGTTTCGGGTAAAATCTTACAAGACAATACTGTTCTATCCCCGTAAGTCGATTCCCTTAAAGCCCCACGAGACGATTTGGATAAGACACCAGGAGACACTTCCATTTAAGCACCATGAGATGATTCAGTTGAAGCACCATGATATAATTTGGTTAAAGCATTATCAAAAACACCAAGATCATGACCATATCCTTGTTTCTAAATCTTTCCGGGAGAAATTCTTCCGAACACACACCCATGTTGTATAAAGGGAATTTAAACCACTTTTCATTTTCTTACTCTTGATTACTAGCCCTTACGGTCTGAGAACAGGTCAGATCTCCACTGAGTCTAAATAAACTTTGTTCCTGTGTATTGTTCTAAGCCTCTTGTCCGTGTACTCGACCTCATGACTATAAATAATTTTACAGGGAGTGAAACAGAGAGTGAGCAGAATGCAGGCAAATGTAGAGCATCAGCGTGAAGCAGGTCTTAATGATGATACGAGTTTGGAGTTGGGTTATTAGGACTCCTAGTGGAGGAGCAGAGTACGGCAATTTATATGTGAAAATACATGTGCCTTTAAATAATGCCACATATTCCTCAATACAGCTCATTGGGATATTTAAATAGATTTTTTTACAACACTGGAACATCCTCGTTCACACATAAAACCTGGGACACGCATAGCACTTGTAGTTTATTTCTAGTGGACATGAAAATAAAATTAAATTACAGTAAGTCCTCGACTTATGAATGAGTTCCATTCTGAGAGCCAGTTTGTAAGTTGAATTCGTTCTTAAGTCTGACAAAGGGAGTCTTATACACCTTTGACACAGGTTTGTTGTTTTGTCCGCATTATATTCTCATGAGACTATGGCTTCAAATCGTGAGGGGAATCTCAGTGACGCAGTGGGGGCAGATGATCTAGTTTGAAGGCAGCCCAGGAAGACTTTGGGGAGGGAAAGACAACACTACATGTTGTTTACTGTGCGGTGGACCGGACTCTGTTTTGTCTTAGAGCTTTTTTCCTCTCTATTGGACTGTGAACTCTGTTTTGTTGAGGATTTCCAAAATTAGGATTATTCACCATCAGGACAGCTTTACAGGAGAGACATTTTCTATCATCCAGGACTGATTCATTGTAACCGGCGAGGCTGACTCATTTCTCCAGCACCCACCCACACACACACACATACAATATACCGAACTTTAGACATTTTATACATTCATTTACACACTGAAAATATTGTATATAATTGTAAATATTGGTATCTGGCGCACTGCAGTGTCTATTTTTTTGTACAATACTGAGCTACTTCCGCAATTTGTTCGCATCTACAAATGTGCGTAGATCCTCGGTCCGTTCATATCTGCGGAAATTCGTAACTCGAATGTTTGTAAGTCGGGGACGTACTGTATGTACTAATCTGTGTGAAGACAATCTGGGTGAAACTGGTTGTTTGACGTACATGCTGAACTTCGTACCAGCTTCATTGCAAAGCGACAGGGGAACCTAAGAAAGTCATGCATGTGGAACTGAAGAAACACCAGACTGCATGATTTTTGGATTTGTCACTCAACCCTGTTGCATCTACTCATTGAAACTGACTCGGTGCCAGTTGCATACAGGAAAGAAACATGGTTCCCTTTTAAGTCTCTCACAGTTTCGTCTTCACGCCACCTCAATACGTTGTTCCTCTCCGCTCCCACCTCTGGCCTACGTAAATCTACATCCGTATTTCTTTGAAGCTGCTGTTTAACCAGATGAGATGAAGTGGGGAAAAGAGTCAAGCTAAGAATAATCTTTTCCCCACAATTTACAACAGCAGACTGTCAGGGTGAAGTGCTAACAGGTCAACAGTGAAAAGAAGGATTAAGAAAGGGGGGGGGTCAAAAGTGCAGGAGAACACGAGCAAAGAAAAAACAGATGTTTGGTTATGGGTGTGGATTGTGAGACTCACCTTCAGCCGCCTCAGCTGGATGGCGGAGAAGCGTCTCACTCCATTAACTGACGGCACGAGTCTGTTATACAGGGCCTGAGAGAGAGAGAGAGAGAGAGAGAGAGAGAGAGAGAGGGTTAAAATCTTCATTCAGGACAAAAATACCTGTGTAGTTAATGTGTGTATTATAAAGTTTGCAGGGTGTTCAAGTCAAACCAGGATTTAAACGTCTGGTCCTTGAAAATCTATAAAAAAAACAAAAACTTGCGGACATCCAGCGTACAATCCTGACCTCGCTGTTAGCCATTTCCACAAGTTAAAGGAGCTCCTGGGAGGCCAGGGATTTCAGACGTGAACCAGACATGCAGTCTGCTCCTGACGTTCTAAGAAAACTTTCTACCTTGATGGTGTCCAAGCACTAGTGAAACACTGGGATAAGTGCATTAGTGTATCAGGGGATTATATAGAGAAATAAAGGGAGTTTTTACTCTCAGAACTGTTAAAAAATACAATTAAAAGTCACGGTTTGACCTGAACACCCCTCGTATCACAACATATACTTTGTGTGAGTATCTAAATAACTATACAAATGTCAAAAGTATTTGAACGAGCTCATTAATATATAGCGGTCAGTATAGAAAATTAATCAACACCTTCTGACCATTAACTGCTTGTACAGAAAATTTATTAACTGCTGATATAGAAAATGAATCAACAATTTCAGACCAATCAGAATCCAGAATCAGCGCTGTAGTGATTTAGGAACACATTCCCAGCTTTGTGAGCTCCAACATCAATCCAAAGAACATCAGACACTTTGCAGTAAAGTAACCCTCATTCAGAGATCTTCACGCATTGGAGCTTCAGTAATAGTAAGTGACATTTCATCATTGCGGCTTTTCTCTAAATAAACCTATCGTACTTCACGCTGCGGCTTATCAGTTACCTTATCAGACTGGGTGGCTTCGTGCAGGATTCGGGCATCGATGGCTGCAGCCACCAGGTTATTAGCTGCTGTTATGGCGTGAATGTCACCGGTCAAGTGCAGATTAAACTGAGGAGGGAGAAACATACTGGAATGAGCAGAATCTCTTTAAAGGTTCCATGTTATACTTATTTTTTAATAAGTTAACAAAAGTCATAACAGGTCTTGTTTGTTAGTGTTCCAACTGAAAAAATGCTCAGTTCATGCATACTGATCTCCGTGAATTCCTTCTGTGTCAAACACACTGTTTCAGTGTCTCTGGCCTTAAAAGCAAAGTGCATTTTTCGAGTATTTTCTAAAAATGGTGCAGAGGAGACCAAAGTGAACATCATGTCCTGTTCTTACACACTTTCTAAACAAAATGCACAAATGCAGTATATTAAAGAGTCAATAATGTCAAAAGTATTTGGCCAGACCTGTTAATTATTGAATTCAGGTGTTTTAATCAGGCCCCTTATGCAGAGTGAAGGACAGTCTTAATGCTTCAGCAGACCAAGACATCTTGGACAATGCTATGCTTCCAACTTTGTACCAACAGTTTGGGGAAGACCCTTTTCGATTCCAACATGACTGAGCCCCAGTGCACAAAGAAAGGACTATAAAGACATGGTTTGATGAGTTTGTTGTGAAAGAACTCGACTGGCCCTAACACGGAGCCCTGAAGAATTCCCACAGAAACACTCCAACATCTTGTGGACGGCCTTCCAAGAAGAGTGAAAACTGTTATAGCTGCAAAACCAACTGGGGACCCTCTCCATATTGAAGTATATATGTCTGGATACAATGCCATTGCAAGTTTGGCAAAATACTTTTTTATCCATATAGTGTAAATTTGTTAACTGATTCCAATATGTGTTTTTGTAGAGTCCTACGATGTTGCTGTGATGGACCACGAGACAGTGAGCTTACCACACCCTGGCTCATAGCATGATAAAGGTGACTATGTCACAATCATATGAACAAACAAGTGACCAGAACCTGACCAGAAAAGAGGTGTTTTCCTTTAAAGCTGTATATAAGAGTTTATAAACACTCATGAGATTCCTCACCTCCTCCATAGGGATGACCTGAGCATATCCTCCACCTGCTGCTCCACCTACAGAGAGAAGTACAGTATACTCATGGATAAATATACTGATATATAATTACAAAAACAACTTGAGCATAACACGCACACCTTTGACTCCGAATGTAGGACCCTGAGACGGCTGTCTGAGGCAGGCGAAGGAGTTGAGTTTGAGATGAGCCGAGAGAGCCTGGACCAGACCGATCGTCACTGTGCTCTTCCCTTCACCAAGAGGAGTTGGAGTGATGCTACAACACACACACACATTTTATTTTTCAGATGTATTTTTATTAGTGCTGTCAATCAATTAAAAAAAATTTATCTAGTTAATCCACAGTCATAGTTTGTGATTAATCGCGATTAATCGCAATGTTTTAAATATTCAGATTGACTTGTATAATAAACGTGCAATAAAGAAATGCATGAAAAATGCATAGCACATGCTTCGGCAGAAGGTCTTTCTTTCCAAAATGTCTTTCCAACACGACCAGAGTGAACGACTGCATATGCCATTTGTCATCGATTAGACGCGCTGTTACACCGACGTTATTATGGTTACTTGATGTCCAGTGATGTTGAGTAAGTGCAATAAAAGTAGTTTCTGACAACATCTAACTTCCTTGTAAACATACTTCCCTTTGAAGGTAGCTCGAGCACAAAACCTCCAACTAGAAGCTTTTTATAATGAAACTTGCCGTTCAGCCCACCCGGTGATGTTTCCTCAGTCGTCTTATTATCCGTGTTAAACGTGACATCATCACCCTCAACCAGGTAAACAAGCTGTGATTATGAGAAGCCATTAGGATCAAACCATATGATTTAAAAAATAGTAATGTGTTAAGATTCCTAGATTAATCACATGCATTAATGCTTTAATATCGAAGGCCTAATTTTTATATTCCCTGTGATTGATGTTGTACATTTATTACATGTCCTGTCAAATCAGCCATCAACGAGGGGAGGTTAGTCTGGATTCCAAACGCATTGGTGATTAATGCTGGAGGGATTTAGTGCTCAGTTCGGTCAGTTTCATGAGGAACTCTGACTTGAAAATTGGTAATAATTGATCTCAAAAGGCCAAACAAATATACCCTTCTCTTTAGTGCTCCTTCACAAGCTCCGCCCCAAACTCATGGAAAACGAGGACAGAGTGAGTGGACCAAGACTAATATAAAACCATGTTTGAGAACGACTTCATGTTTGAGAAGTGGTCCCCCAAGCACTCTCTAACGCACTCGCAGGTTCCTCTCTGCTCGAACCCGAGCTACCGGCAGTGCAGAAATGCCGTCCAGCTGCAGGACAGTGACCGAGACGAGGATGTGGACTTCAGAGGGTCTGCAGGAACAACAAAGAGCTGCAGGAGGAACAAGTGGCCTGATAAAAAGGGTCTCGGGGCACATTCCCGAAACACATGAAAGCGCCCACAAGGCCGTGGCAGGACGGAGACATACAGAAACACACGCAGAGAGAGAGAGAGAGAGAGAGAGAGAGAGATAACAGAGAGGCATGTGGGAACTTCGTATCTGAAGCAGATAAAAGTGTCAAACAAGCGCTCCCCCTCACACACACACACACACACACCACTTAGTCACACTGATCATTGTTTTTGCTTTTGCATTACTTGACTCATTCTTTTCTTTTTGCACATTTGAGCCTGATATTTACTGAACATCTACATGTGTTGAATAACTTAAACCACAAAAAACATTGTTTTCAAAGTGTCCAAAAATCCAAGAACATGTTCCCCGTGTAGCTTTGCCCTGGTAGTTTGACCGTTAATTAATGAATAGCTCTGAAAATCTATTCTTGCTTTGAGTTCTGGGATTCACCCGTGAAAGCTGCATTTGTTGTTAAAAAGGATAAACCAACATGAAGACCAGCAAGGTGTCTATGAGAAAAGAGGACGACATGTTAAAGCTGAGAAAAAAAGAAAAAAAATAATCTATCAGAGTCAGGCATTAAACTTAGCTTATACAACAATGTGGAATGTCCTGAGGACACTGATGGACAAGCAACCAGTCACATGTGTTATACATCCAAAACATATGAATTGCAGACCGCACCTTTAAAATACACTCAAAAATGAGGGAAGCCCATAGTGTCTTTAATATACATCAGAAAAGCAGGAAACACAGACCGTGCCTTTAATTCACACTCAAACATATTAATTACCCACCTTAAATGTCCATCCAAAAAGCAGGAAAAGCAAACCACACCTTTAATATACATTCAAAACCCAATTAATATACACCCCAAAATTAAATAAATAAATAAATAAATGCAGAAAATTGCATCCTAGGAATTGCAGACCGCACCTTTAATTTACACCCAAAAATTAGAAATTGCCCAAGTAGAAATGCAGACCGCACCTTTAATATACACACAAAACCTGAAGAATCACAGACCGCACAGTTAATATACATCTCAACAAAAGACATAGCACACTGACCCTTTAATATACGCCCACAATATAGGAATCGCAGACCGCATCTTTAATGTACAACCCTAACTACAACTGGAAATTACAGACTGCACCTTTATTGTACAACCCAAAATTAGAACCTGCCTATGACATAATTCATTGACATCCAACAAACAGAACTGGAGATCGCACCTTTAAAATCACCCAATCAGAGGAATCCTAGACCGTACCTTTAACATACATTCAAAACCCAGCAACTGCAATTTTAATACACATTAAAAAAGGGTACAGCAGACTGGACCTTTAATATACACTGAAAACTTTCAATTTACACCCAAAAATTTTTAAATTGCCTTTCATATCTTTAATATACATCCAAAAGGTAGAAATGTGTACCGCCCCTTTAATGTATATATTATTCATAAAACTCAGCAATTGCAGATCCCACACCTTATATACATCCAGAAAGTAGGAACTGCCGCAATTTATGAGTGAAAAAGATGAATAATAATAGCGCAGCCTCACCCTGCCACGAGGACGTATTTGCCGTTTGGTTGCTGTTGCAGGCGATTGAGTACCGAGAGTTGAACCTTGGCTTTGGAGCGACCGTACGCCTCCAGCTCCTCCGGCAACAAGCCGATCTCCTCCGCAAGTTGCACTATGGGCTTCGGAGTCTGAGCTCGAGAGATCTCGATGTCACTGTCGATGAAAAAGAAACAAGACTGACTCGTGAACATTGGGAGACATGAAATATTAATACATTAAATAAAACAAAGGAATAATGAACAGAGGATCATGGAATTGAGTTGTGTTTGAGGGGCTTAACGATACGCTCCTACCTGGGCACAGGTGACAGCGGCTGGAGCTTCAGTGGGCGGAGCGTCCACGGCTGATACTGCCGTCCTTCCACCCACCTCCTACTGCTTCTCACCACGTTCTGTTAGAGAAAAAATAAACAAAACAAACAGCAGGCATGTATTAATGAAGGTCTTTCAGGTTTAGTTTCAAAATTGGTTCATTTATTTAAATACCGTTTATTGGTATTTATTTTAATCTGACTTGTGGGTGTGATCACGAGACGTGTCCAAGAGTTGCCCGTTCATCAGATACATTTCTTATATACACCAAAACATTACTAAAACACCTCCATGGAGATGACTCCAACTCCAACAAGTCCTGGATTACCGGATCTGAAGGAGCTGCTGAACAGGAAGAAGAGAGCCTTCAGAGACGGGGACGAAGAAAGACCGAAAGATGCACACAGGAGGAAGCTGGACAATAAGCTCCAGGCAAACAACATGAGGGGTGTGTGGTCTGGTATGAAGAATATAATGCTTTTAAGGCCAAGTGTGACCAGACTCAGAGAAACTCAGTGGGCTCAGTGGTAGCTCAGCAGTTTATGCCCCAGCTCCAGGTGTATTGCCCTCTGACCCCAACTGAGATATGTGAAGAAACTATTTCACTGTACTGTACGGCTTAACTTAACCTGAACAGAGCCAACAAGCTGAAATTTTTTCTTCAACCTGTTTAGTACAGGACCTCCAGCTGCCCGTTCTGCTTCCTCCTCCAGCCATCACACCCTTCCTGCCTCCACAATCTTCACAACTGCTCATATCTCCACAACCACCAGGATGGAGGCACCTCTACTTCCCTCACCGCGTCTGTTTCAAGAAGTCAGGTGAAGAGGCAGCTGAAGAGCCTGAACCAAAACAAGACTGTAGATCCTGATGGTATCAGCCACAAGAGTTCTATAGGCCTGTGCTAGTCAGCTATTGTGGAATTTAGTGGGGTATGCAAGTCAGGAGAATGTTTAAAATATCCTGACTTGTTCCAGTCCCAAGGAAGGCATCTCCCTTCAACTTCAATAACTACACACCAGTCGTCCTTGCATCTCATATAATGAAGGTTTTGGAGAGGCCGTTGTTGGCTCATCTTAGACCTCAGGTTAGGACGTTTCCTTCCTAGAACCATTGCAGTCTGACTGCCAACCTCAAATTGGTGGGGATGACTATCATTTATCTTCTTCAGCTCTCTCTCTCTCTCACTTAGATAAATCAGGCAGCACTGCGAGAAACATGTTCTTTGATTTCTCCAGTGCCTTTACCACAATCCAACCTGCACAGCTGAAAAAGAGAAGCTCCTCAAGATGCAGGTCGACACCTCAACAATCTCCTGGGTAATTGACAGACAGAGACAGCTTGTGAGTCTGTGGGGACACGAGTCTGAACAAGTGGCCAGGAGTACTGGAGAACCTCAGGGGACAGTACTCTCACCTTTCCCGTTCACGTTATACACTACTGACTTCCAGTACAACTCTGGGTTTTGTCATCTGCAGAAGTTCTGAGATGTTGGCTGTGTCAGCAGTGGTCAGTAAGCAGAGTACAGAATTTGAATTTGAAGCCTGGTGGACAGTTTTGTGGATTGGTGTAGGAGGAACCACTTCGTCCTGAACGTGACAAAAATACGGAGATGGTTGTGGACCTCAGGAAGACCAGGACTACTCCAAACACAGTTTACATTCAGGGAGAGGAGGTGGTGGAGGTTGTGGAGAGCTACAGATACCTCGGGGTTCACCTCGGCTGGACTGAAAATTGTAACACGGACGCTGTCTACACAAAAAGAGACTCTACTTCTTGAGCTCCTTTAATGTCTGCAGCAAAATGTTGCATGTGCTTTATCAGTCTGTTGTTGCAGGTGCAATATACTTTGCTGTTATCTGCTGGGGCAGATAACACCAACTGCTTCTGCTAACTGCTTCTGAAAAAGCGTCAGAAGCAGCAACATGAGGAAACTCAAGCTAATCAGGAAGGCTAGGTCAAGATTGAGCGCTCCCCAGGAGTGTTTGAAGTAGATAGTGGAGAGAAGGATGCTACACAATCTATTGGCTACACTGCAAAAAAAAAAAAAAAAAAAAAAAAAGATAATATCTTAGAAAGTGAAATCATCTTGAATGCAGTTGAACTTGCCTACACTTTCTCAAATATAAAGATTATTACGCTTATGTCCAGTGCTGTCAGTTTAAAATACTCTGTATTATGAACAGGCAATTTTGGAATAAAGAAACGCATGACAAACTGGTTAGAGGAAACACATTATACAGTTTCATAATCTCTCAAACGTTCACATTTTAACAAATTAAAATTTCTCAAATGGGACTGGAATTTTTTTTTTTTTTAATAAAAAGTTTAAGCATTTTTTGTTCTATTGACCTAAAACGATTTTCTTTTTAAATTAGAAATAAGCATAATATCCTTAGAATTGGTTTGTAGTAAACATATTTTAAGAAATTATAGTTAGGTTTAGGCTAGATTTAAGATTTTTTTTTTCTCTCACTATGATGTCATTTTTTGCGATGTAAGCAGCGGAGACCTTTCACGAAGAGAATGTTTCAGCTCTGTGGTGACAAACTACTGTTAGACCTTATGAATATGTCTAGACTCCTTCTCTCACATCACTTTAAATACAGTCCTATACATTTTGTTCTTTACTTATTATTCTGTTTAGATCCCATCAATGCACCTATAAACAATCTTATATTGACTGCACTGATATCACCAGGTACTTTCATTCTTTAATTTTTATTAATTTTACACCTCATGTATCGCAGGTCTCAGTCTTAGACATTTTTTGTTTGTTATTGTTTTTACCCGCTTTTCTCATAGTGACCTTTAATTTAAATTTTAACATTTTAACCTAGCCCTTTAATATTCTTTCGCACCTTTTTGCTTGTATCTTGTATAATTCATGAACCTGCTGCTGTAATATTATAATTTCCCTTCACTTTGGGACTAATTAAGAAGTCTCTCTCTCTCTATCTATACATCTACAGACACGACAGACATCATAAAGTTCTCAGGAAGATGTAATGATAGCAGGAACCAGCAGGTGGCGGCTGACCTGCATCCTGAGAGCAGCACTTATGGGTCCGACATCTAGCCAGGGTTCAGCCTCCAGCTTCTTCTCGTGAGCCGAGAACGCTGCAATATACAGCAGAGGACGTTTCTCATATTATACAACACTATAGGATTAATGTACAATAAGGAAAGCACATCATTTTACACACACACACACCTGGTATTATCGCAGGGCCACAGTTAATAGGAGTCACTCCAGGTTTGAAGCAGATGTTCGGGAGCGTTGCATGTTCTTCTCCCATCACCACAACCACATCAGCCTGCTTCACCTGGAACACAATCAAGGATAAAACACACACTCAGGGAAAAAGAAGACATCGTCAGAGACATCGTCAAAAAGTGCTCAGGTTTCCTTTTTTTTTTTTTTTTTTTAAATAAACAGTACTGTGCAAAAGTATTGACCCCCCCCCCCCTCTACATTTTGCTTCCAAAGCTCCAGACTTTCGTATACATGTTTAACGTAGTCTTGAGGAATAGTTCTCCATGCTTCCTGAAGAAGCAGTTTCAGAGGCACTTCGCAGCCTGTCGCAGTAAAACACCTGGTCCAGTTTCCTCGTAAGGATTTTTATGAAAAAAAATGAAAAATCTAAACTTTTCGTATTGTACAAAACATCGGACCAGCATCTCGTGTTGATGCATCAAATGTGACTTTGCCCTCACAGTCATTCAGAGCTTCAGATCAAACGTAATCTGCTCTTCTATGAGAGACAGAGATGAAGCCACACTGCCCCCTGCTGGTACACACAAATCTTTTCATATATATTTTAAATTACAAAGAGTCCCAACCTATGAACTGTGTGCCTGGCAGTGAGTGGGCAGCACCATGAGATTAATTTAGTCTCAAACCAAAAATAATGGGGGAAAAAATGCCTGTAGCATATTTTTTGCATTAAAATTGTCTCTGCCTGCAGCAGGCTAATATTAATATCACACAAGGATAACATGAGTAAATACAAAATTCAGTTTCTAAATGATGATTTTTGTTCATAAAGGGGAAAAAAGCTGTCCAAACCTGACTGTCCCTATGTACTGTATATAATCATCTAATCATCAATTATCTAACCGTAAAACCAACCATTATGAATCCAATCACGTATCTAATCATGTTGTAGCCAATCAAGTGTCTAATAATCCTATTTAAATATTTTGAGTATCAAATGTGTTTCATCATGTACTGTATCTAAGCATCATGTGTATAATTCATTATGTATCTAATCATGTATGTAATCATGTGTCTAATCATCATCCATCTAATCATCATTATAATATATCTAATGTATGTAATCACATGTCTAATCATGTAGATTGTTAATGATGTGTCTACTGTGTCTTATCATCATGTATTTAATCATATACTGTACATCTTATCATCATGTCATCTTGTATCTAATCATTTATCTAATCATATTTAGATACGTATATCTAATGTAATATATCCATCATCACATATCTCACATGTCTAATATCTAATATCTAATAGATCTAATGTGTCTAATCATCATATATGTATCTGATCATCACTACCTGCTCCTGCAGTCTGTCTGAGCTCCAGCGGCTCGTCTGCACCTCCACTCCCTCATTCTGCAGCACACACTGAAGGATCACGTTCAGCGGCCCGTCCAGCCCGACCAGCACCGCCTTCTTCCCAGCCAGAGGAGCATCTACGCACAATAATACACAGGTTAATAGAAGTGACTGCACGCCCAAGCACAGAGCTCAGCAGAGAACCTTTTCATTTTTGTACAAAGATCCAGTCTTTGACTCTGGAAACTCCCAGAGCCTTAAAGTGACAAGAACATATTTGTATAATTATGTAAAACAATCTCTTTTAGAGTTGACCAGACTAGAGGGATAACATACATGTCAGGTCCATAAATTTTGGAACAATCTTTTTTTTTTTTTGCCATTTGGCCTCTGCACACGAAACTTGGAACTAAACAATCAGAAATGTGAAATTTAAAGTGTAAATCAAATGTTTGATGTTTTGTCCAGGACATTAATCCTCAAACAGACATTCTGACTTTAAAGTCACATGATTCCTCTAATGAGTTAATGAACAAGGGTCAATTCAAAGAGAAATAAATGTAAAAATGTGAAAACGAGCTGTGACTGTTACTGCTCTAAAGTTACTGTTCCAATTACATTGGAATTCATATCACGCTCTAAAGATTGACTACATATTTTACCATTTTCATGAATAACCTGTAGAAAGTCTGTACCAGTGCAGCAACAATCCAACTAGAAATACAAATGCAAGTGTGTGTGTATGGATGAGATTAAAAAGCAAAAACAAACCATATTGACCGTGTCTGGCCAGCAGCTCCAGCACTGCTCCTGCTACAGGTGAGAGAAAGCCTTCAGACGGAGCTCCAGACACCAGACGGCCCACATTCAGGTCTGAAACCCTGAAACAAAAACAACAATTTACTTCACAAGGCTTTCCGTATCTATTATTACTTATAAGTATAGAATTACTGTGAGTGTATGGATCACCATTACTGTCAGTAACGTAACTAGACTGATATAGTAATGTGTGTGTGTGTGTGTGTGTGTGTGTGGTCTATAGATACAAGTGGAACAGTTATAGCAGTTGAAGGTGAAGTAATCTAATGTAATGAAGATGATGTAATGTAATGAAATGAAGGTGATGTACAGTAATGATGGTGATGCAATGTAATGTAATGTAGGTGATGTAATGTAATGTAGGTGATATAATGTAATGTAATGTAGGTGATGTAATGTAATGTAGGTCATGTAATGTAATATAAGTGATGCAATGTAATAATGGCGATGTAATGAAAGTGATGTAATGTAGGTGATGTAATGTAATTAAGGTGATCTAATTAATGTAATGAAATGAAATGTAATGAAGGTGGTGTAATGAACGTTATATAATGGAACGAAAGTGATGTAATGTAGGTGATGTAATGTAATTTAATGTAGATGATGTAATGTAATGTAGGTGATGTAACGGGTTAAAATGGTGACTTGAGCATTAATGTATAACACAAGGCACAAGTTTCTTTAAATACCCGTCCACATCTTTCTCAGGTTTGATGGAGTTGAGCACTCTGCGAGACAGGAGCGAAGGAGGAAGGCGCAGGTACACGCCGTGAACGTTTGGATCTTCGTTCAGCCTCAGCACCTCCTCTATGACCTGCACAACAGCACAAAGTTAGCAGGAAGAATACAAGCTTATCTCTTTGCTTTTCACACTTTCAGGAATCTCAGGCACGCTGTGCTGCTCACACTACACGACTTATCTCTGGAGATCTATTGTTTATTAGATGCACAACACAAGCAACTCTGGGTGATGATCAGACACCACATCAGCAACAGTGTGTGTGATCTACAGAACCCAATTAAACACTGTGCTCTTCCTCACGTCCTCTCAAGGAGTTTTTCCTCGACACTGGTGTCTCCGGATTTCTCATTCAGGAAAACAACAATTTACAGATTTTTTTAAAAAACTGTTTATTCCTGTAAAGCTGCTTTGTTACAATGGACACGATTAGTAGAGCTATGAAAATACACTTTAACTGAATTAATATAGACTCACATAAAAACTTCTTGAATAAGATTTCAAAAGATCTTACTTTTTAATTTTTAAACATTTTATTAACACTTTTGAATCTTACACACACTCACACACTCACTATCGCACTCACTATCGCACTCACTATCGCACTCACTATCGCACTCACTATCGCACTCACTATCGCACTCACACACTCACTATCGCACTCACACACTCACTATCGCACTCACACACTCACTATCGCACTCACACACTCACTATCGCACTC
>JAQMYJ010000020.1:17575140-17590677 GCA_030014305.1 Clarias laeviceps
CTTTATAATTATTCTACCATCATCACTCAGCGAAGTTTGGCCCATAATCTGTTAACTACTAATACCTCTATCTCACCCACGCGGTTTCACGCGGTGGCCGTAAGTTATGGTTCATCATGAATTTTCAAGGATCAGGCGATGAACTCGCTGAATGTTCACAGGAACCGCTGCAGTGGGCTCTGAACCACCTTTGCTGGGATCATCATTCACGGACTTTAAATGTTTTCACCGTTCAGATATTTTACTGCGACTAAGAGTCTCATTTGTGTGCATCGTACTGTGCTTGAAGACTTCATTAAATCATTTTACGCCTTCATTCACTAGACATTTTATCGCAACGCCCCTCGGAACAACTATAATACTGCACATAATCATCCGGGAAGCATAGCCAGAATAAAACACATGCTAACACTACATCATGCTAATAAAATAAGCATAAACTGGTACCTGTACGTATAAAACCTTGTGGTTGCTTGACTGCTAATTAGTTTGGTGCAGTTTTTGCAAAAATCAGATAAAGCTAGCTGTTTTGTAATAAAATTTTTGAATAAACCCCACCGCTGCATATTTTTACTCTAAAGATGTTGCACTGAAACAGCATTTATGCTAGAAAACCCTAAAGCTAATGCAGGAGGCAGGGTTTTATGAATGGATTGAGTTTTGATATTAAATTTGTCCTGATTGGCTGAGAGTCAGTGGTTCACATCGTCTGTTTTTCATGTACTTATAGAGTCTGAGGTGTAAGAGGTAAGAGACCAGGGTTTCATCTCTGCGTAGATTTTTTTTAATTGAAAACTGCGAGATGCTAAATATTACAAAAACATGTTTTGAATTAACAATTGCGTGCTCTAACTTTACACATTCCAACTTTTGTCTTTTATTCAGTATAACCTTTTTGTATGTCATTTTATTTCTAAATCCAGTTTGTTTCATTTCATACAATTCTCTCAATTCTGTAAAACTCTTTGTTAACCGTTTTCTGGAGCCTGAGATTAGCTAACATCTAGCTACGTACAACACAATGGAAAGATTTAGCTTCTGCTGGTAAACAATGGCATTTTGTTTAAAAAAAAAAAAAGAAAAAGTTTTTTTTATTACTTAAAATTTTGTATGGATTTGTTCACGGTGCTCGATGAGGGTCTCAGGGGTCCACAGTGGGGAAGGTGCTGACCTTGTTGTTCCTGCTGATGCGCCTCTCGGGTCGTACTCTGGACTGTTTGGTCTGGATCAGCTCCTCGGGCGTGTTACCCAGCGGAGGCAGAAGTCTTTTCTTGCTGTTTCTAGCTTCGGGAAGCCACTGAGGCGGCAGCTCGAACGGGCCGAACCCGAACTGCGAGGCATCTTCAGGTTCAGTGGGTGTTGCAGGAGCCACCTGCGATGATGAATATGCACAGTATTGAACAGGGGAGTGTTTTGGCAGAGCTAAACCCTCTTCCTTTCCTCCTTCTCCTGCTAATCCTACCGAGGCTGCAGCTGCTGGCTCGGGTCTGGGCTGGAAATTGGCTACCGCTGCAATTTCGTTCACCTCCACTTCATCTTCTTCTTCATTCGGCCTGAAGATCTGACGCTGGCCGATATTGAACATTTCGAGCAGCTGGCTGCCTGAGCGGGCGAGCGCCTCCCCACCGAGCGCTCCAGGCTCCGATGCTGTTCCAATGCCAATCGAGTTGTTCCTCCGGCTGTAGCGGCGCTGAACGTGTGCCAGTGCGTCCAACAGGCGGCGCCGTGCCGACCGGTTCACCATCACTAAAAACAGTGGGTTGGTAAGTAGAGACACTTTCGGCAGCCAGATGGCGGTTAGATGCAGCCACTGCAAGGGCTGGCCGGTGATCGGAAGAGCCCGGTAGGCCAACAGCACGATGTACGGCGAACTACAGAGCACGAAGACCAGCACGATGGCGAGCAACGTGGCATGAAGCTCAGCCTCGCGCTGAGACACATACGGAATAGAGACGCTGGTTTGCGGCGTCCGCAGGGCCGCGATGATCACCTTCTTCTTCTGGCTGGTGCTCAGCGCCCGCCGGATCAGTGCCATGGCTACAAACACGGCCACCAGGGGTAGGATCACAGTGGTCATGTTGTAGAGCACCATGTAAACCAGCTGACCTAGAGAGTAGCCTTCGGAGCAGCTGGAGGTGGCGTAGACATCAGTGACGTTACTAATGGCGAACACAGGGATGCTAGCGATGAGAGCATGAACCCAGACGTATATGATCAAGTCTCTGGATTTGGCATCTGATATTTTCCTCTCTAGTGGATACAGCACAGAGTAGTACCTGCAAGGAAAAGGACAATGAACAAGACAGTATTAACATGGAAGCACCAAAACCTGTGCTAAGAGAGAGAGAGAAAGGGATTATTATTATTTTTTTTTTGCTAATTAAAGGCTAATTGATCCTAACTCATTCCTAAGTACTGTACACTTAAAGGTAAATACTTTTTGGACTTTTACTCAAGTACAAATGTAAAGTGAGGACTTTTACTTTTACTTGAGTAATATTTTACCCAGAGTATCTCTACTTTTACTGAAGTATAGGATTTGTTTACTTTGTCCACCACTTTTTTTTTTTTTTTTTTTTTAAATATCAATGGATATTCATGATTCTTTAAAATTATTTATTATTGATTATTGAAACTACTACAGTGACCTTACCTACAGTAACCAGGCGCTGTACTGGATGTAGTATAGAGGTGTGTGCTTCATTTCTTTCTTTCTCTTTAATGATATCTTGTTGGAAATTTGCCTTAATAATAAAGCGTGCTCTTGCGTCCACCTCTCTATATGTCTTGACATAATTCAAATAGCTAAAGTATGTGATGGAGATATTAGACTGTTTTTGTTCATATTGTGAATTTGAAATTTTTCCATTTCCAATTTATTGCATTGCATTATAATTCATACTGTAGGTTGTATGTTTTTTCTTTTTTTAAATCGTTGTATTTTTAATGAGGGTAGACTTATAGTAAAAAACTGACCATTAATACCGTATATACTGACCACTAACACACTTATTTATTTATTTTAAGAATTTATCTTGACATTCACATATAAGACCGAAGTAAGAATGATTTTTCTGCTTCTACTGTTGAGGAAAAAAATGTTCCCTATACGTAATTAATTTAAGGAAAGAAATCTACCTTGGAGTGTGTGGTTATGAAAGCACAACCCTGAGCCTCGATGCCGGGCAGGAGACGAGTGCGCGGGCGATCTCACCTGTCCAGAGCGATGGCCGCGAAGCTGAGCACGGTGACCGAACAGAAGAGCCTGTGCAGAAACTTGATGGTTCGACAGAGCATTGGCGTGTGGATCCAGAGGCAGCAGCGCGGGCTGGCGTTCAGGAGCACGTCGAACGGCACGCACACCAGGCTGGCGCAGATTCCCGAGCAGGCCAGGTTCTTAATGAAGCGTCCGGTGACTGTCTTGAAGACGTTGGTGCAGCAGGCGCACCACAGCACGGCGCCATTGCCTGGGAGGGAAACAAAACAAAACACAGAGAATGTGTGGAATGAACGAGGCGTTTACACAGCCAACCGTCCCTGATGGACTGAGACGCTATTTTATTACCTTAGCTCTTGATCAGATTCAAGTTCTCGATGCACTAATTGATCTGTAAACAAAGCAGCCAAAGCAGTTGCATCACCATCTTTAGGTAGAGACGAATCGCGAGCAGCGTGAAATTAGAGCGACATGTTGATTAACGAAGATTAAACATCGCCTGATTTAATTAGGAATATGAATATGCAAATCTTTCAGGTTAGACCAGAAAGACAGAAATGACTATAATAATAATAATAATAATAATTATGTCCTAACATGAGATCACATCAGTCTGCCGTCTACATAACCACATGTTATTACTCTGATACGCTGCACCACTGCTTGCCCCAACCGTATTGTTCTTATTATTTATTTATTTATTTATTTTCCCTTTTTCTTCCTGGAGCTTTCATCTCTCTCCATTATCATCCACCTGTAACTGGAGAGAGGCTGTAGTGCCATTATGTGTCACACTGACATGGCCTGACATTCTCTCCTCTCTCCCAGGGGAGGCCACCTGAAAACACTAAGACCATTATCTCGTCCTCTGACCCTTTTTGTCTTGTTTTAACCACGGACAAAACACGACATTATTGCATCTGCTGTTTAACTCTCGTCGAGAATTGAATTAGAAAAGCCCAGTCTGAGTATGAGAAAAGCTCTGTATAAAATTATTTTTTTTTTTTAATATATATACTTGAGTATTGTAGTTTCTGAAAAGACAGAGAGGAAAAAAAAAAAAAAAAAAAGCAAAAGATGAGTCATAGTGAAAAAAGCCCCAGGCTACTAAATTGTTATGCAGGTTCATACGAGTGTGTGTGTGCTTTAAAAATTCTAACAGAATATATTTGAGTAGGAGCGCTGAGAAATGTACGAGAATAAACCATGATCAGTTCTGCTTCGTTTCAGCACACAGGCTGCACACGACCAGACTAATAAAGAAGAGAATCACCAGGTTAAGGACATTAGACCCGTAACTCAGACTGACCATAAAGTTAACCATCTCACTCATATCGCTTTATCCTGTATTCAGGGTCGCGGAGGGACTGGAGCCTGTCACAGGAGACTTAGACTAGGGGTACGAGGCTCATTCACACTCATTGACACTCTACAGGTGATTGGGGAACACCTATTAGCCTAATCTGTACAATAGGTCTTTGGACTGTGAGAGGAAACCGGAGTATTAAGAGGAAACCCACCAAGCAAGGGGAGAACATGCAAACTCCATGCACACAGACTCAAGGAGGGAATCGAACCCGCACCCTGGAGTTGCAAGGCGACAGTGCCAACCACTATGCCGTCGTGCCGCCGTAATATGAACCATTCTCACGCACTACTTTGTGGCGCTCATGTAAACATGGCATGGCTTCACCGGTTCATCAGCCTGCCGCAGAGAGAGAACTACGTCTAAAATTCGATCACACTGCTGTTAACTGCATAACCTTTTTTGGCTTAAAGTCTTATCTTTAGAAAAGAAACTGGGAATAAAAATAAAGCCATTTGAAAAACCACTACACAAGGTATTATTACGTTTAAGGTGTATTTGGAAATTCTTCTCTAAAAGTCTTTTACTCGAACAAAAAGGTAAAATACGTGAGACGGTCGAGTCAAACTCGGACTTGTGATGGGATTTCTGGGGTAAAAGTGATTGCGATTTACAGAAGACTTCAAGCACGGTGCGGTGATGAGACTCGTAGCCGCAGTAAAACAACTGAGCGATGCTTAAAGAGGGCCGTGCGATCCTGGCCGCGGTGGCTCGGAGAACACTGCAGTCGTTCCTGTGTACATTCGGCAAGTGGAACGTCTTGGAAATCAACAGATATCTTGTCACCAACTCGCAGAAGACACGGATCCGTCTGTACACACAATCGTTCACCAGCACCGCTTGGACGTTACAGGAACTCAGCTGGGCGTTATTGCAACATCCCCCGTACAGTCCTGACCTCACTACACGACATTTCCACATGTTTAGGTAAACATTAAAGGAGTTCCTGGGAGGCCGGCGTTTCAGACGTGAATCAGGCAGGCAGTCCGATAATGGCTCCTGGTGTATACATGATTGTCCATATATACAGGTTTATAAACTGGGGATGAGATGATTATTTTTTTTTTCTTATTTGATACATGAAGGTAAACGACCTTGGACACATCAAGGTGTTCACAATATCATACAATTTAAATTTCACTTCACTCCTGTTTCTTTTCTTTTTGTGTACTGGTTTGATCAAATTAGTAAAAGAAAAACCATGTGTAGTAAAGAATGAATTATATTTCTAAAAAACATGACACTTTCCGACCAAAACAAATGATGTTTAATGTTATGATGTAAATCTCTCTGTTGCTTTAGATGTGTTTTTGGAATCCTGAATTCTGCACTACTGAATATGAACTTTCCAATCCCCATGGTGATTTTTCCAGCTTGGATCAGTGTGTGTGTGTGTGTGTGTGTGTGTGTGCGATATGTTTTCTGGAGCAGGCATTTGGAATTTACTTCCTCTACTCTCTGCTTGGTTTTGTGTCATATGCATCACTCTGCGCCAATCATTTTAACCAAGTCAAAATTTCAGCATGTGCAAAAAAAACAAAAAAACAGATTTGGTGGTAATCGTGATGAATGCTGGTTGGAGAGCCCCAATGCATATTTCTGCTTGAGGCCATAACAAACTCCTGAGTCTCCTCTGCTGATGATGAAGGAGACCACATGATACATATTACAGGACTGAGGGTTACTGTGTACCATTTCATGGGGTGTCTGGGGAATGAAGGGCTGGAAGCAGACGGAGTGAGTTTTTTTTTTTTTTGGTACTCGCTGTGAATTGAATATTGAATGTTCAGCACTCACTCTCACACACACACACACACTGTTCTCTGCACTGATAACCTCGGCCCGCTCTCTCTCTCTCTCTCTCGCTTTCTCTGACTTACATACACACTTTTTCTACAAAAAAAAGAAAACAAACACACATTAATAAAACTGCATAATGGGCCATAAATAGAAAGCATTAAGTGTAACCTGTTGGCTTCACCCATTTCTCTTCCCTGCCAATGCAGATACATATCGTGACATTTTTTTCTATTGCAATGTACACCGATCAGCCCATAACGTCATGCCCATCCGGCTAATATTATATAGTAAGTCCCTCTATTGCCACCAAAACACGAATGCACCGTGTGTTCTGACACATTTCTATCACAACCAGCATTAACCCTTTCAGTAGCTCTTCTATTGTATCGGACTACACGGTCCAGCCAGTTCCGTGTGACAAAATCTGGCTGGACAGACATACAGACATACAGACAGACTGGTTTCATGGTCCTCCAATGTCTAAACTGTAGAGATGTCACTGAAAGAGCAAGTTCTGACCGAAGTACAGACAAAACCTCTCTTTTATTTACAGTTAAACCTTGGATTGCGAGCATAATTCTTTCCAGAAGCATGCTCGTATATCAAAACGAATTTCACCCTGGGATTAATGGAAACTCCGACGATTCGTTCAACAACCCAAAAATATTCATATAATTAAGTAATTCATACAAAATATGAAATAGAAATAAAATGAATTGACCTGCACTTCACCTTAAAAGTAAAAATAAATGTATGTTTGTACGTGCACGCGCTGTATATGTGTGTGTGTTTGTGTGCGCATTTGTGTGTATGTGTGTGAAGCTTAAGTTAGATGAGAGAAGGAGGTAGGGGGCTATTGTGTAGGACAACTTTCACACACACACTCAAACACTAATGAAAACAATGCTTTGTCGAATGGTAAAGTGTAGGTTAATTATTATTTTTTTTACTTTACAACAGTGATTCTCTGCTTTCTAACAGAGAGCGACTCTGGATCTTTAACGAGGAACCTCTCTAATAACTTTTGCTTTACACGCATTGCATACACACACATGTGGTCACAAATAAACAGTACACGCGTGCACGGATGTTGCCTAAACGAGCGTGGGAGGTGATTACCCATAATCCCGTAGCGCCTGAGAGAGAAGAATCATTGGCTCAGTTGTGAACACGTGACAATGACAACTGTTAAAATCACTATGCAAATAAATTTTTTTTAATATATACAGTAGATAAATATAGTTAGAAATACACAAAATAATCCTTAAATATCTATTTCTGTAGTAAAAAGACAAATGTGCCTATCACAGGTAAAAAAAACATGTGACAAGAGACCCCATTCTCCCCTGAATAAATCCTTCAGTCCTGCATCATTCTTTATGTAGAACTTTATTTCAATTTCTGTTACTATCCTAATTCTTAATTATAGATTGTTTAGCCATGAATGGATATACTGTATGTTTATAGAGTACGTTAAAGTACACAAGACATCTTGTTTCATGACTGACCCGTAAACAATCATGATCACAGACAGCGGGAACGTTAAGGTAAAGTCAAACAGGCAGGAAAACACGTGTTTGGTTAAAAGCCTACAGAGGATGTATTAATAAAAGCAGGAGACAAATACTTAAGCATACCGTGGCTTAATGCACTAAAAACATGAACCAAGCACGGCTCGTCATAAGCATCATCCGCTCTACAAAGTACAGAAAAACAACACGATCATTTTCAGATCTATTTTCAGCTCTATAGAAACCCATTATTAGGAAACAGCCAAAAGATGGATTAATGTGTTCAAACTCTGATCCTGGAAACACCACATTTCTCCCACGCATTATTAATCATAGCTACTGTTTATTGTCCAAAAATATGTCACAGTGTCACCTTCATTGAAAGCACCGATATTAATATTTAAAATTATAAACAAGACTAAACCATTCTAATCCTAAGATATCAAATTTTCCCACATTGTATTTAATCATTATAACTGCGTACAATCCAAATATTAATAGACTGACCACATAAGTTTAATATACTGTAGAGCTCTTTAGTGCTGAACTGTCACAGTCAGAGTAGAAATGTGGTCAATGAAAATCATAAATGGACGAATCCCACATTTTTTTTTCAAAAATAAAAATTTAAATCTATTCAATGACGAAAAACTTCTAAGCATTTTTTGTAAGTCGCTCCGGATAAGAACATCTGCCAAACGCCTAAATGTAAATCATAAATGACCATGAGCTATGTGTAATAGTGAAAGTAAGAGCATTTCCACACACACACACACACACACACACACACTCACACACAACACAGGAATGGGATTAAACAGATGTGCAGCCATAGGAAAAGCACTTGTTAGTGAAACTCATAAGAAAAAAAGGCTTCAGTTTGGACTGTGGAGCGATGGGAAAAGGTCATGTGACTCATCTGATGAATCCAGATTGATCCTATTCCAGAGTGATGGGCGTGTCAGGGTAAGAAGGGAAGCGCATGAAGCGATGCTCCCATCACGCATAGTGTCCACTGTACAAGCCTCTGGAGACAGTGTTATGATCTGGGGTTGCTTCAGTCACTCAGGTCGAGACTCAGCAACGTTATGGGGCAATAAAATGAAGTCAGCTGACCACCTGAATGTACTGAATGACCAGGTTATTACTATTATCTATGGAGTTTCTCTTACTTGAAGTTTATATGGAGTGTGACAGAGTGTTTCTGGGAACATGAGGAAGCATTTTTATACATGACCTGAACACCACAGTGTGTGCTGTAATCAAAGATAAAGGTGCTCAAATAAAATATAAGCATGTGCAGCTGTGCATATATATATATATATATATATATATATATATATATATACAGTATATATATATATATATATATATATAAAGCTGGTGTAAATAAGAGTCATAAATGTTTTACTAGTGTTATTATTACCATTGATTTATTAGTGTAGAAAATGTGTTACAATGTTTTTAGTTAAAAAAGTGAAAATTTGAAAATCAATGTACTTTGTTAAACTGAAGAAAAAAGTTAATATATACAGTATACATGTATATGCTGTACACGGTCAAAAACAGTATTAGTGCTGATTTAATTATTTTTTTATGTTATACTATAATAATGAAAATGTATGTGGCCAAAGAAGCTACTTTTGAAGTTTATGGAACATAGAAGTGACCCATCTCGCTTCGCTAAAAATTCCTTAACTTCAGCCGTTTTGAAGAGATGATTTCAATGTGACCGAAAAAAATTTTTTTTAGTGTTATACTGTCTCATTTTAAACAATAATCATTTAAAATGCAAATTATTCATATTCCTTTATGAGTATTTATACAAAAATTGGTGTCAGCTTCTAGCAGCATTTGACCTGTAAAAATTGTTGCTTAAATTAAAGCATTACGGTTTCTGTAGTGTCCGTAACCATGTCAAATTGATGTCGCAATATCTTAACAATTTTGCATTTTACAATAATACACTTTTTCAGGTTTATGTCTTTTCATGTGAAATATAAATTTTCTAAGTTTCATCTGAATGACAGTTAAGATCGTTGAAAGATTTGAATTCAAAAAAGTTCCGGATTCTAAAACATGAAAGGGCATGAAATTGTATTTAGCAAATGTGTTTCTTTTAATCTGATAAAAATATAAATGTGTATGTAAATTTACAAAAAATGAAGCATGGATCGAGAGATAAGAAGCATTAATTACTGTATTATGAAAAATTGTTATATGATCATATCTGAAAATTGACTTTTTCACCGAGGTGAGTATACAGTACTATAATGTGAGCAGTAGCTATAGGTATCATTAGTAGTATTTTTCACTTTAAGGATTGATGTTAGAACGTCCATGTAAACAGGAAACCGTGTCAACATTTGTCAACAGTCTCTAGCGTGCAGGCTTATTTCTAACCCTCTTTGAATTATAACCTCCATGTGATAGAGGAGAGATTAACAGCTGTGACCTCTGTACAGCATCTATAAAATTGACTCATTGTTATTATTATTGTCAGGAGGCCATTTTTACGCCACTGCTTGGAAACCAGACCCGATATGACCAAGAAGTGACTGAGCAAACATCCGTCGTAACACACCGAGCAATCATAACATGCTAAAATGATGAGCGGAGCAGACCAAACCATAACGCAAAGCTCTCTGAAAGGACACTCAGAAGACATCTGATTCGATATAAAGGGCTTTTTGATTTATTTTTCTTCTGCATTATGATTCTGCAGCATCGACAATACAACAGTGTAAAAGAACAGCAAACATGATGGATGTCTGAGTTGTTATTAGTAGCACAATCTGATTATTAGATTTAAAACCACTGTAGGTACTGGCAGTTTACGACGATGGTGAAACTCACTAACAATCCTGCTACTTGTGGACTCGTGGAAAAAGCTCATGTGACAAAGCAACCCCAATTTGATGTAAAAAAAAAAATTTGATTAACATTGACTAGGAACAAAAAACTTTTTTTGTCATTGTTAAAGTATTGAAAATGTTAGTCGCTCCACAACAAGTCACTGCGTCTGCATCTATTAATACTCTCTCTAGGGTGTGTAGATAAGATGTTAAATACAGATGAGGATACTGTATTACACTCTTATTTTTAAATAGATAAAGATTTGAATCAGTGATCAAATGTAGGTTTTAACTGTAAGACAAACAAACCAAGGATCAGATAAATAAGCATGTGAAACGCATTAGCTCTCATTAGCATATCAAAATCCTCAATCCAAACAAAACAAGGTCCTCACGGGGGGATTAACATTTTTTTCCTTCGTTATTTTGAACACAATTATGCCACTGTTTGTACGCGAGCAAAGACTCCAAAGAGCAGATTAGTGTGCAGAGTGCAAATGCTAATCATGTAAATGTGGCAGTTTGAGGAAGGAAGCCCGAACGCGTCTATTAGATTACAGGCCTCGGCACCGCCGACGGAAACGAATGCGATAGACATTAGCGATGGACTGTTCGGAGAGGGAAACATTACCGTCTCCGGCGTTTATGGATTCCGTTTGTTTTTTTCCGCTCGGACAGATCGAGTTCTCATTTAGTAATGAGGTTGTTCCGCTGTGTTGCTAAAGAAAATGAGCAACGAGTGAAACCGAGCTTAAAGAGAGATGTAAGAGGATCCTGAACATTTTGTTTACAACTTAATAACCAGAACTGGTAGTTAACTTTGAAAATTATGACTGCGCTACATTCTCATAAATGATTAAAATAAATAAATAATAATACAAAAAATTACGAATAAGCAGGTTATTCTTTTTACACTACTGCAGTTTGCCAACTATTACACATTTTTTGTTAATGAATGCTAAACCACACATTTTATCCATTTATAGTTATTTTTAATAGATTGTTGGACATCCTTGAAACAAGTTAGTTCCTGTTCTCGCTTACGCTATAGCAGCTGTAGAGAGTTGTTCCCTCACCAACTCCTTTTTGTCTCACAAGTTAACAGGAAAAAAGTAGCAGCTTAGCAAGAAACCTTAACCTTTAAAATTCAAGCGTCACAGATCTGTGCCGGCTTTAGTCTATGAACGGTTATAAAAAACCCAAACAAACAAACAAACAAACTAACATACAAATAACCCTCGTTATATAGAAGTCCTGCTGGTGTGTGGCGATGGGGAGGCTTCAGACACCAAACTGTGCATTTGGGTTTTCGGGTATGTTAGATAAACCCAAATTTATCATTCATTTTTTTAAATATTTTAAGCCGACACAATTTTACTGCTACCAGAATATGGGAATGATGTCACAGAAAATGCCAACCTCACCAAAAGCTCTTCTTGTAACAACCATAAAAAGACATGACATATGTACAGTATGTGTGCTTTTTCTTGGCCTATGTGTCCCATTTTTACATTTTTTGTTTAGATAAAATGAAATAAAAGTCAGTTCATCATATTACTTTAAAAAAGGATATGCCACTTTATACGGCACAATCCTGAGCCTATATATTAAAACATTGCAATGGAAAAAAAAAAAGTGTGAGTGGTGGCTTATGTGATGATGGCTAAGGCTCTAGGTTGGTGAGTTGGGCATCTGAGGGTCTGGGTTCAAGCCCTGCCACTGGTAGGTGGCCACACCCCATACTACCCAGCTACTGGATGCAGTGCTGGTCCCCAGGAAGGGCATCCGGTGTAAAAACCTGTGCCAAGTTGTGTGTGAATCAGATGGTCTGCTGCAGGCAAAAAAATTTTTTTTTTAGTAATAACAAAAAATGCCTAAAAATGCCTTGGGCTTGAAGTGTAGTAGACAGAGTGCAATACTGGAGACTCATAACATAATTGTTAAGTAAATTCACAGTCATTGACGATTACGCATCCTTTTGTATATAAGGTGTTACTATAGAAACTATAGAACTAATACAAACCTGTACTAGTTGAACAACTCTTTGATCTGCTGTTATCAAATATGATTCGACAAAAGTTCTGACCAATCAGAATCCAGAATCCAGAGACGCTCTGGTGAATCCAATCAACAATGTGCGAGACATATTAAGGCCATTCCTAATCATTCGCGCATTTGTTTTTATTTATTTATTTTTTTTAAATCACACTTGAAAGTGTTTTTCTTGGCCATCTGTTCAGCCCACATTATTTTCAGCTTGTTACAGAAAACATGCTCATAAATCATTTTTTCTGCAATTACTCACCAATTACAGCCAAATCCCCAATGACTAATTAACCCTCGCCGTGTTCAGCAGGAAATTGCCTGGATGTAAATTAACACATCAAGTATTCAATCACAGAGCTAAAGCAAAAGTTTGCACTCCCTCATTAAAAAAAAAAAAAAAAAAAACTTTAAGGGCATATCTAATTTTGAACATGCATTTATAATGCACTTCCTGTTTAAGCCATAACAGACTAGTACTGAATTTGTTATATTATATCCTTGACAGTATTAATTTACACAGTATGATCAGATATTGTATGTCGAATCTACCTTTCACTGAATTTAAAAAGCCCAAGAAGCTGCTCAGTCCAAAGTAAAAAAAAAAAAAAAAAAAAAAAACTCTTTTTTTGACTTCTTTTACATTATTCACTTTCTACCCACACTGCTTTTATTATTTCATAAGCAGTTCTTTTTGAATTATTTATCTAAGGAATAAAATGAAAAATAATGTGATGCTGCTGGATGTGAGTCAGAGTGATTAGGTACAATGTTTGCTTCAATAACTGGCAGCAAGTATAACTACGAGTTCTTAGCGTCTTCAGAAAGCGTCTGGGTTGTGATGGAGGCAGAGCTCATTGCGGGAAAACTGGCAGGTTATGTGTGTGTAGTGAAGGGTGCTCTGTTATGGTTATACTGATGTGCCTTTTCTCTTTTTTTCTGACTGACCAAACCTTTAAGGAATTCATGTGGAAGGTAACACTCTGGTCTGGAATTCTTTCTGGGGAATTTTAATTTGTTGTAGGTTTCTACATAAAGGTCCCTTAGAATAACAAGGCTTTTGTACGGTTCTTCAAAGAAATACCTCATTCTAGGGATCCACGTAGAGGTTCCTTAGAAGAATAATGGGTCTGCTGTGGGGTTCTACGTAGAGGTCTCTTAGAATACTGACGTAGGGTTCTACATACAGATTCTACTGAAGAACAAGAGGTCTTTAAGGTAGGGTTCTACATAAAGGTTCCAAGGGGTCTTTGTGGTAGGGTTCTACTGTAAATAGGGATCCCTCAGAAGAACAAGGGTTCGGCTTCGGCACTCCCGACTGAGTGGTAGTAGTAGCCTTAATGTGGGAGCCCCCTAGTGACGGGGAGGAATTGGATACGACTAAATTAGGGAGGAAATCGGGGAAAAAATGCAAAAAACTAATAAACACTTGAAATATATCAGTCTGTGTGTAATGAATCTATAGAATATATGAGTTTCACTTTTTTAATTGAATTACTGAAATAAATTAACTTTTCGATGGTGTTCTAATATATTGAGATCTGCCAGCTATAATCTATAATTATATAGAACCATAATATATACACATTATAGATGTAAAGTCTATTAGGTGTTAATTGAAGCATTATTATTATTATTATTATTATTCCTCAGTTATACCACGCAACATCCCAAACTGTTGTGTTTTTGTGTAAAATATTGTGTTAATCTATTTTTCAGTTAATTAATGAATAGATTTATTTATTTTCTTCAGCTTCAAAAACTCAGTAGAGGATTCACACCGGTATAATATTTTATCCTTGTTTTAGTCGTGATACTTCTAGACATGTGACAAACCATTTACTGTTTAATATGAACACACCTTCATATGATGAGGAATCGAGAGGTTCAGTAGATTATTTGCCTTTAATGAATGGTTACAGTCTTGGTGTCAACAACACCAGGATTTTACCCTTTGTTGATAACTGGAATGTTTTCTGGGAGCGTCCTCGGCTCTACCACACTGATGGCCTTCACCCTAGCAGAGCTGGAGCAGCGATCCTCTCTGACAACATCTCCAGGACACTACGAACCATCTGACTGGTGCTAAGTCATACTGTACCTTAGATTCCAATCGTATTAGCCACATTACAACTCCCCATACTGATAGACGCGCACACATATAGCTTGTCCTGTAGAAACTGTGTCTGTTCCCCGAATAGTGACAAAAAAAGAATAAATTCATTAAATTCACCCGAAACAATCTAATAACCATAAAACCAGGAAAAAGGCCAAATAACTAATCGAAATCTACCTCTAAAGTTTGGACTTCTCAACATCAGATCCCTTGTGCCTAAAGCACTTATTGTTAATGAAATGATCTCAGATTATTGCCTATATATACAGTATATATGCATATATATGAAAATTATATTATATATATTGCTAGCACCCTGCGCCACAACTTACACACTTCACACACTATGATGTAATGGGGCTGATGTCAGCTTGGGCCCTAAATATTTGTCAGCAACTGTGTGTGCGCGCGTGTGTGTGTGTGTGTGTGCATGTGTGAGAGTGAGAGATGTAAGTGTTAACATTTGTAATGTGTGTGATATATAAGTGTTTATGCGTGCGTGTGTGTGAGTGTCTGTGTTTGTGAGATGTGTGTTTTTGTGTGTGTGAGTCTTAATATTTGTGAGGTGTACGTGTGTACAATAAGGGGCACTGGTGGCTCAGTGGTAGGTGTTTCGTCTAGGCCCGGGT
>JAQMYJ010000020.1:17601465-17612436 GCA_030014305.1 Clarias laeviceps
TCAGTTTAACCTGAACTGCTTCATCGAAGAAGCAGCTGCTGCTCGGCAGGACGCGAAGCTGCACTCCAGAAGAAGAACACATTTCTTTTGTGCGCTTATCTTGAAAAGTTTTCTCGCTCTCATGTACATGTGAGGTTTTTTTATAGAGGCTGATAGATTCCCTGGGCATAAATCCAACTGCAGCTCGGTTACCTTCAGCACACAAATGAGACTAGGTTTGCTATTTTTAGCATGTCCAAAATGTGTTTCCTGATGTGCTTAACCATTAATCTGTAATTCTCTTAAAATGATGAATTAAAAAAAAAAACTGCTTACAGGGAAGTCTTGAGGGTGTCTCAGCCCCTTGAGGGTGTTTCTTTCCATTTTTGTGAGGCTGCATTGAGACAATGACCATTGTTAAAAGCGCTATATGAATAAAATTGAATTGAATTGAATTGAATTGGTGTGTGTTGGCAGAAGGGCTTTACTGTAACTAAAAAAAACAAAAAAAAGCACACTGTGAGGGTTTACCACTAGAGGGCACTGTGTTCGGAGTCTTGTTCGTGTAGTTTTGTGTTAGTAGACTCAGTTTCCCAGAAGGCACCTCGGTCAGGTGATGAGGGAGCTCACCTGAACCGAGGTAGCTCATTAGAACCATCTATAAATAGCTGTTAATTCTGGGGAACTGGGTCGAGCATATTTGTGGTAACCATTATGTCATGTGGGCTCTTGTCTGTTCTTGTCTGGTCTGGTATTTGGTTTAAGTTTGGTTATGTAACGTGTGAAATTACACATTAGTCACAGGACTAATCATCTCCAAGTTTTTGCAACATTGCACAGAAATGGACACTCATGGACATTGTTCATCTGTGCACACACCCCAACACACATATGGACATAGCACATTTGCACACACATTGCACATTTGCACACATTTGCAAACACAATGCTTATTTGCACACTTCTGGACATTTTTCATTCATTCCACGTATTATTTGCATTTAAATTAATTTTTGTCTTGTACAGATAGGTTTATATTTCTTATATATTTATACGAAAAAAATGTTTTATATATATATTTTGTTCTTTCTTATAGTTAAGCTATATATTTATTTCCTATTTCTCGTTCTTACAGTATTTCTTGTTAATTGTTTTTTAAAAAAAATTAAGATCACAGGCGATCGTATAAGCATTTCACCGCATATCGTACTGTGTATGACTGTGTATGTGACAAATAAAATTTTAATTAATTTATTTATTTATTTAAATTAAGAAGGCTCAGTTTATATGTAAGTACTGTTTTGTGTTCCCAGTGTTTGCTTGCCGCCTGTTTAGGTCCCTGTGTGTTTAGGTCCCTATTTGTCTGTTTAGCCGCTAGCAGGTTTAGCTGTTAGCGGATTTAGCCTCTAGTAGGAATTAGCCTCATGTGTGCTTAGCCTTTTGTGTGTTCGTTCCCCAAGTAGGTTCAGGTACTAACCTGTTTAGATGCTAACACTCATAGATACTAACATGTTTAGATCATCCACCATGACTACAATAACCAGATTAGCTACTAACCCCACTAACTACTAACCTGTTCTCTCCCATCATAGTCATTGTTCTCTCCTCGTCATAGTCTCGTCTTGTTTCTACTCTTGTCTTGTCCTGTCTCTAGTCTTGTCCTGTCTTGTCCCCAGCTTCGTCTTGTCTTGTCTCGTTTCAGCTCCAGATTTAGATTTCCTGTTATTACTTACAGTACCAGTCAAAAGTCTGGACACTTTAATTTAATAAATGAATTTTCCACATTCCAGAACACTGGATTTGTTTTTCTTTTATGATGAAATAACATGTTATGTCATTAGGTAATTAAGTAACAACAGTTGGTTGTTGCTATTATAAGACATGAATAGATTCTCAAAACTTTCAGTTGTACCTATAGATAGCATGTCTCAATAAAAACAGATCTAAATGTCCACTCTCGATTTTGTGCACTGCTCAAAGTGAGGTTTTATATAGTCAACACTAAGTGTTTTTTTTTTTTAACTCTTAAACTCTCCTCCACCCATCAACCTATGTATCTGCATGAGCTTTCAATGCTTCACCAAAAACATCCACTTTCTTCATTGCAGCATGGAAGGGCATGATAGGGCATGTAGGGAACTTCTATGAAATGCTCTGCTTTTGAATACCTCACTATGTTGTAGTTGAATTTTCTGTGTGCTTTGACCCTGCTGCAAGCTTGTGCTGCAAAAAATCACCGAAATTTTTAGGTCCTGTCATCTTTTGACACTATGAACAGGAACTTGCACACTTGACAGATGACAGCAGCATGGGTCTTCTCCCTCAGGCCTCAGGTTGATCAGGCAGGTTACTATACTTCATAGCTGAGAGACATGGAAGGTAGGGTTGATCCGTCGAATTGAGGAAGGAAGCAAGAGTCGGACAATGAATGGGTTGACTGTCTTGGACGGTGAAGAGGCTGATGAAGTGAGGTAAGAGTGTGTGATAATGTTTTTAGAGGAATGTCCCTCTTAGTGAGCATGACTCTTTCTCCTACATCTTACTTGGGGGTTTTGGTTCGGTGGCGATCTGTCTGTTACTTGTATGACTTGGCAGATTGTAGTAATTTTCATTATGCTTATGACCATGTTTGTTTACAGCTATGAACAAAGTGTTGGACAGATGGAATGTCTTCCTCCTCCTATTGTGCTGGGAACAGTGGTGGCTAGTTGCCCAAACAGAAGTGGAATGGAGACATACCCGTGGAAGCTGATGGTTGGGAGTCATAAGCATACTCAACCCATGGGAGGAACTTGCTCCAGATGGTAGCATCCCGAGTGGTCATGCATTAAAGAGCGACCTCCAGTGCCTGGATCTTTCTCTCGGTTTGTCCATTGGATTGGGAATGGAGCTCCCATGACTAGGTGTAGCTCCTCCCTGGAGCGAGGTAATCTCCTGGACAAAGACCAGTCTCATGTCTTCATGTCACTGGAGAATGCCTCAAATCTAGTGCAACATGAATCATGAGCCTTCCCAAGATCGCTCTGAAGAGAAGGTAGAGGCTTGTAGTTCAAATATTAGAGCACCGATTGAGAAAAGACCTGCACATGCCAGGCTCTGCTCCATAAGTGGGCAGGGCTGATGAATGGGGACGCATGCCCCCCGTGATAGAATTTGTGAGCAGATAGTGGCAAGAATGTATAACTTTCCAGGGGGTCCTCCTCCTGGATCTGGCTCCTGATGCTGTGCCTGCATGACCTGTTTATCGATGGCTCTCGGTTACCGGATTTTCTAAAGAGGAGTCCTATTGGGACCCAAGGACATATGGCTTGAGCTTCTTTAAGCCCGGGAGGAACGAGAGCACATAGTCAAACCGGGTGAAGAAGAGGGACCACCTGGTTTGTCTGGGGTTTGGGCATTTGGCCAACCAGATATATTCTAAATTTTTGTGGTCAGTCCAAGACCTGTGAGAAGTAGGTGCAGGTATGTAATTTCTGGTCCTCCCCAGAATGCTGGGAGAGGACCGCACCACACCCACATTGGACTCATCTAGCTCCACTATAAACTGGGTCTTCGGATCTGGCATCCACAAGACTGGAGTTATGGTGAGCTTAGCTTTTATGGCCTCAATGGCCCCTTGAGCCTCCTGTGTCTATTTAAATCAACCTAGGCTCTTTTTATTGAGTGCGCTGACTGGGGCTACCAGGGTGTTTAAGTTGCGGATGAATCGCTGGAAGAAACTGATGAACACTAGAGAGCATTGAACGGTCCAAAGCAATGTTGAGCGGGCTAGTTGACCACATCTTGGTCGGGTCCATCTGAAGATGGCACATGTATACCATAAAACCCATAAACGAAAGTGTAAGTTATGTGGAACTGTGATTACTCCATCTTAACATATAGATTGTTCTGCTGAAGAAGTTGTAGCACGGCACCTGGTGCATATGCATGATGTGCTCCAGCAGAAAGGCACTGAAAATTAAGATGTCATCCAGGTGCATGGATGGAGGTCCCCATCCTTCCTCCTTATGAAGAAGAACCCCGCCCCTGCAGGGGGTGTGGACAGGCGCATGAACCTCAGGGACAACGCCTCCTGAATGTATTCCTCCATTGCCGATTGCTCGGGAGGGGACAAGGAGTAATACTTCCCCTCGGTGGGGTTGAACCCGGGAGCAGGTTGATCCCACAGTCAAACAATCGGTGGGAAGGTAGTTTTTTTTTTGGAACACTTCCGCCAGGTGCCAGTAACCTTTGGGCACCGCCAACTGGTTGACCCGATAGAAACCCTCTGTTCATGGGGTTCAAATCCCCATTAGACAGCACTATGCTCAGCGGGTCCCCTAAACTGAGAAAGACCAGGTTAGCCAATTGAAACAGAGTTGTGTTCTAGTAGTCAAGGAAAACCCAGTACGATCTGGAGCTTGGGCACTCAGGTAATGAGGAAGGTAATACGCTCTGCGTGTTGCCCGATACGCAGTATTAGTGGGTCGGTCTCATGTACCATCAGCCAGGAATCTAATAACTGACCATCCAGGGTCACCACTGGAATGGGAACGGAGAGTGGGTGGAACGGCACACAATCTCTGCACAAGCCATGCATCTCTAAGGGTATCTACTGCCCCCAAGTTTATAAATGATTTCAGACTGGTTATGATAATCATCTCCCAGGCGATAGTTGCTGAGAGGGAGAGCCCTGTGCGCTGACCTTCGAGTCACACTGTGGTGGCCCACTCCAGTGCCCTGCCTGTCAATAGAGATATCATGACTGCAATCTTCACCCTCTTGGGTGGAAATTGAGATGATGACCCTCATGAAGCCAAACCATCATGAAGCAGAGATGGTTGGATCTCAGCTATTAAAGTGCACTGGAGTTGGAAGACATTGCATCTCACAGGCTCTCCTGCGTACAGATGTGGAGTGGGTAGTCTCATCTCAGCCACAAGGGAGGCTGTTTGTGCTACTGAGCCGGTGGCAGGAGTCGACTCTGGAAATGATTCAGGAGTCAACCGTGATCCGAAGTGGCCTGTGCCCCGAGGGTTCCATGGATCTGTCCCAAGCGCTGTGAAATGGCCTTTACCTCTGAGAATAACTCAGTCAGAGCTTGTTCATGTTAACCGACCTTACCTGCATGACCGGTCACTTGCAATCTCGCTCCAAGTCCACAGGCTCCTGACCGGATGTGAACATTCTGTTACAACCGGGAACTTCGATATGGCGCCACTGAGTATGTTGTCAAGTGTGGGAGCCCTAACGTAAGAATTGGAGTGTTTATTTTGCCAGTCAATGATCGGTTTGCATGAGCACTATGCAACACTAAGGTAATCGCCTATTTAATTAACTCTCTCAACTCAAAAGGTGTATATATTCTAACTATGGTGACGGGCACGCTTATGTCCGTGTGTACCGCCTTGTTTCTGATTCTTTCCCCAACTTAGGTACTCCAAACTAATGTGAAATAATAGTAGTTTTTTTTCTCTTTTCTTAATTTTTTCATTTCTCTTTTTAGTTTTTCTCTATTCTCTTTTCTTTATCTTTTAATTTTTTAAGTTTTGTCTTTTCTTTATCTTTTCACTTTTCTTTTCTTTTTTCTTTAACAGAGCATCGCTCTGACACCAGGTTACCTAAATGTTTGCTCATGGTGCACTGGTTTCTGGGAGCTTAACTAGCCTACCGGCCAGGTGTAGCGCATTCACTAAGATTGCCAGCATCTACAGTATTTGTTCGCACTCTATGTATCATTGCTGAGGGCGAAAGATGTGCGCCTTAATGTTATTCAACATTGGCCTCCACTGTCCATAGCTGGACTACAGGGGTTCCTAGATGGATGGATTATTATTAAAATAAGAAAAATAGGATTTGGTCTGTGTTTGGTATTTGGCATTTGCTCTAAAGTTTTAACTAAAATTCAACAAGGTAACTTCCTTAGGAAAATTTCCTTAGACAGAGGTAACATCACTTATAGTCTGCATAATGATTTTTATTGTGATATACAGTGGTGGACAAAAATTTTTGGACAAAAATTTTACACAATCTCAAATATTTATATATTTTTATATTTGTTTAGTTTTGAACAAAATTTTCTGTTTTTTGTTGACTTTGATACCACAATGTTGAAAACTGACATTTTGAAACTATCAAAAATGTACAGCAGTTGTGATTTTTTTTCTGCTAACAAAAACTAAACATTGCATTTGTTTGTGTCTGACTGATGCAGCTACACCTTTTGGAACACAAGAAGAACAATTTCATGATAATATTAGAGATTATGTTCTGGTCTGAAGGGGGCTAACATCTAACAGATCTTCACAAAACACTTTCTTATCTTCATTTAAAAAAAAAACCTTTACACGAACTAACAGCTGAGCATTATCAGACACCTCAGTAAACTCATCTATAGCTAAACTTACTTATGGTGCCTTATGAATGACCTCATCCAGCTGGGCGAGCACGTCCTGACTTGATATTTCACTTTTCTTCATGGCTGAAGATGCTGACATATTTGCTTTATTTTGTCACAAAGCTCTTCTTTCTGTTTTCCCTCAAACAATGTTTCAGCTACTGCAGTCCTGCACTCCTTGAAAATTACTCATAATTTTTTGTGTTGATCCGAAATCCAAGCAACTCTGAGTGAACATTCATTAACGTGTTATTGGCCAGTGAAGGAACAGGTGAGGATCCTGGTGGAATTAACACATTGGGCTCTGAGACTGATAGTTTTCTGTGTTCTCAGCTCAGACTTCAGGGGGTAATTTTTTTCAAAAACTTTGTGCTTTGTATATTAATGGAATTTCACATCATTATTATTATTATATTAATAATAATAATAATAATAATAATTAATAATAATAATTATTATTATTATAGTTATATTATATTGTATTATATTCTATTATTATTAGTTATTATATTATTAAAAATAATGATATATTTCAGTGTTTCTCCTCCTGCCTCCTACTCTCACCATCTGTTTTTCCTGTCTGTCTACTGCTCACCCTGTTTGCCTCTCCCTGATTTGCTCCCACTTGCCTCTTTCTAATCTGTCTGTAGTGTTTTTGCCACCTGCAATGCACAGATTTGATTGGCTGTGTAGCATCAGGTGAGCTGTCTTTTCTCACATTCAATTAGACAGTGAGTTTAAAGCCCCTCATGAAATGATTGATTATAGGCCCGTGTCCGTACAGGACAGCGTCTGCAATTTATATGGCTACAACTAAATTAATATTGAATAAATAATCAGGATTTGGCATATACAGTGTCATGACCAGATGTTATGTCTGAGGGTGATGTGTGATAGAGGTATAATGCTGCTATTTTTAGTTCCTCCCTGTATCTGGGGCTTTTAATCTTCATTCTCACTTCAGAATTCCTCAGTGCTCCAACGCTACCAGTGCTAGGGCCCATCAGGGCTCATCAACTATGTACCAAACCATTCATTTTTTAAATAGTGAAATGTTTTATTCATGAGAGAACCTGCACAAAGAATAACAGATGGCAGTGTTAAACAGCGTTAGACAAGGATTATTTCAATTTTCTGGACACAATATTGGTTATGTAAAACTTTACTACAGGACTGATATGCCAAGCATGACTAGTACAGTATGTGTAAGAAAGATTTTTAATAAATTTGACTTGAAAAACGAGCATCGTCTTGGTTTACGAGCACTGAGTATCACGTATCACGCATGCGCTTCTTGTTTTGATGCCGAGCGTCATGTGATCACAACTGAGCCAACGTTTTTTCTCTCTCTTGTGCTGTGGAATTGTGGGTAATCATCTCCCCTGCTGGGTCTTAGTGCTCGTCTCTTACTGGTATAATCAACATCCGTGCATGTGTGTACTGTTTACTATAACACTTTGACCACGTGTGTGTGTGTGTGTAAAACATATTTTATTTTGTGTCTGTATGCGTGTGTGTACAGCGCACAAAAGCAAGTCTCCTTAGAGAGGTTAAAGATCTATTTTCTCTCTCTGCTCAAGTCTCAGCCTGCTCTTTGTGTCCGTGTGTGTGTGCGCGCGCGTCATTGGACACCGTGCCCCACACACACACACACACACACACACAGACCCCTCCTACTTTCGCCTTCACGGACACACACACACACACACACACTCTTTCTCTCTGCTCTACACAGAAACATTGCTCTGTTGCGATTCTTTTCAAAGGTAAAGTGCAGGTTAATTTGTTTTATTTTTACTTTACAGCAGTGACTCCGTTAGTGTGTCGCTCAATCGAGTATCATTAGAGAGATTTCTTGTTTATTTTTTCCGATAAAACAGTGTTTCTGTTGTGTGCACGTGTGTGTGAAAAGAGTGAAGGAAGGGTAACTGTGTAAGACAAGAAGGGGGAGAGAGGAGCTTGCTTTAGATTCACACACACACACAAACACAGCGCCTGCGCCCACAAACGGAAACACTTATCTATCGGGATTTATTTTTACTTTTTTTTAAAGGTAAAGTGCAGGTTAATTAGTTTCATTTTTTACTTAATATTTTCTGTTAATTATTTTTATGTATTTATTTTTTTGGGCTGTGGAACGAATAATTTGATTTTCCATTATTTCTTATGGGAAAATTTGATTTGGATAACAAGTGTTTTGGAATACGAGCGGCTTCAGGAATGAATTATGCTCGTAATCCAAGGTTCCACTGTACTGTATTTCCTGGAAGATTTAATTCAAAGTTTAACTGCTGCCTTGTAAAAAAATAATGCATGTTCTACTGAAGCTCTAATACATTCTCTCAGAAGATCTGAACTCCACCAAGAGAGCTTCAGAAGGAGAAACCTAGAGTGTAGACATATAAAAAACGTCTCTATATAAACCCAGATCTGAATGTCCACTCACTGCTTAAAGTGAGGCTTTTACATAGTCAACACGGTTTAAGTGTTTTTTAAAAAACTCTTGAATTCTCCTCCAAGCGTCAACCTGTGCATCTGCATGAGCTTTCGGTTCTCCTCCAAACTTGATCACTTGTTTCACTGCGCTATTGAACCCGGACGGGCAATGGGGCATATAGGGGACTTCCATAAAATGTCCTGCTTTCGGGTAACTCGGCATTTCATAGTTCGCTTTTCCGTGTGCTTTGAGTCTGCTGCAAGCTTGCACCGCAAAAAAGGTGCTGTTCCAGTTCTTGTCATCTCCTGACACTATGAACAGGAACTTGCAGCTGGCACGCTCGATAGGGATGATCGTATCTCGCTGCTCTTCTGGTGTCACATCTGGCGGAACGTTTAGGACTTCAGCGATGTCCGATGGTATCATGGTTATGTTCTGCATGTTGGGAATAAGCGGTGGGATCACCATGTCCCTATAATGGAGGGGGAACATGGTGTTGGCGTTACAGCCATTGATGCAGATGATGGCTGCAATATTGGGAAGGAAGGAAGCCATTGACAAAGCCAGATCTCCACTTTTTGAGAGTGACAATATTCCCATTCCTGTTTTTTTCACCTACAAAAAAACAAACACAAATACACAAATAAATCAGTCTTTGGTCTAGTCAGTGAAATTCTGCAATACTTTAGCCACTGCAACATTACTTTTGTTCTGACTAAATAGCTCGGCTTATTTGTCTTGGTATTTCTTCTTATTTTATTTCTTTCAGGTTAATTTAATGAACCTGTGTCTAGCCAAGTGACAGCATAACTTGTAAATAAAGCTGAAGTCAACAAATACACATTTTTAATAAACAAGTATCCCCTGGAGGGTGCTGGAGGGACACTTAGGGGTTGTTGAACTTTTGTTGTTTCCCAGTTCCCAGTTCAGTCCTGTCTCCAGTTAGATTGTCAAATTGTGAGATGACTGTCTGCGTCTTTGCGCACCTTGTGGAGTGTTTGAGAGAAAGGAGAGTGAACTCCTACATGGCACCCTTAGAGCTTTAAGAGAACTAATGCTTTAGAGTGCAATGGTGTCTAAGATGAGGAGTAACCTATGACCATGTGGCTACGAAGGGAAGTTATGCCCAGCACCTTGCCCTGCTTGACCCGAGCCTCGCCCTGGACCATCTCAGGCCATGCTGAGGATGTACTGTTGTCTTCTCCAGTTTTCACAGACGTGGTGCTGCTGCAACCACTTGGTTTTACAGACATTGTTCCGATACTGCCACCAGCCAGAACATAGTTTTTCCCAAAATATCATGAAGCAACGTCTCCAGTAGTGGCCTCACGCCCATGCCCAGTACTTTTCATTCATTCTGCTTGACCAGCTAGTCTTATTCGTCTTTTTGACATCAACAAGTTATTTACATTAAATGACCAAGTTATACAACACATGCATTAAATTATGAATACATTCTTTCAAAACCTGCTTAATAAAATCAGTTACATTTTTTCAAAATCAGTGCATATGCAAAAATGTTAGACCTTCCTCAAAGTACTCCAGATCGAGCTTATCCATCATTTTAGGCATGTTCTGGTAGCCGTAGAGCGCGAGAGCAAACACCACGAAGCCTTTGTTTGCCAGCAGGGCTGCTTGCGGCTCAAACACAGTGCCTGATAACGTATACAGAGTGATAATCCCAGGAAACGGTCCTTCACCTGTACAACACATGATAAGGTATACTGTATAAGTACTTTTTTTTGCTAATAAACAAAAATGGCTCACAGGCAACTATCACAGGTCCTGTTATTTCTCTTTATGTAAATGATGTTAGCTTCAATTCTTTTCTGAATCTTTTCTACTCATCTTTGCCAAGGATGCCATTAATTCTGGAGTTGACAGGATGATTGAAAAACTTATTCCACATTATTTTACATAATGGGTCAGACACCTTAAGGTCAAAGGGCTTGACTCGCTTTTTTATTGTTGTTGATTACTTTTGAAATTAGCTACATGATATTAACTGACACTGTATCAATAGATGTTGTGTTTCTTATATAATTCAGTAAAATTACGCAATTAGGACCTGGAGCTCAACAGGTGCTGGAGATGAACTAGGGGAACCTGAACTGACCAGGCGGGATGAAGAGAGTTCCCCGTAACCTGCCGTCTCTTACAGGGACTCTCTGCACTCCAT